>JACGAQ010002631.1:0-38668 GCA_014119065.1 Orius insidiosus
TTTAATAAGATCCTTGCGTGAATTATAATTAAAATCGGGCTCGAATATAATTAAAACCGCATGTCAACAAGGCGGACATGAGTAGAATATTTAGCCTAGTTTTTTCTTCTACGTCTCTCTCTCTCCTCGTAAGTTTTTAAGGCCTCGCAATCTTTTGTAAACGGATCACGAATCTTTTTACACTCTCGATCCGCGCATATGGCGAAATAAACGATTCCAAATCGGATTTAAACGCGGCATCTTCAAGGATCGGAGTGATAATGGGACCGCCTCAGAGCTCACCGTTGGAGGGATTTTGAAAGAAACTTAAAAATCAAATTGGGAAATTTTTGAAAACGTTTTTATGACAAAAAAATTCCAAAAATAAAATTGGAGTTTCTCAGCAGCAAAACTGGGAAAACTCGCACCTGATCACCAAAACGTTTGGGAAAGACAAAATAAAAATATAGGAAAATTAGTTGATAGAAAAAGGATATTGGAGCAAAAAAATGAAGAATATATTCGCCACAATATGAATATGACGAAGAATGAGGAACATTGGGACGGACGTTTATGTTTTCTAATTCGGTCAAGGCGAGACGAAAGGTACCACCTGGCTACGAATCAACTTTAAATAAGCCATAAAAATTAAAATTTATACATAATCAAAATATCATTGTTTATATTATTGTTAATTTTACGGAGACATCAAAGATACTAAATAAACAATATTACTGTGAACTTTCTCAGAGGAGAGGTTAAGTTAAAAAAAAAAAAAGGAGTTTTGGTGAAAATTTTGGATCGTAGCGTCTTCGCAAAACGGACGGTTGGAGGGGTACCGATATTTTAAGCAAGATTCGATGAAATGAAAAGCCTTGAAGGATGGACGGCCGGCCGGCAATACAATCAAAATCGCTTTTGACTCAACGTTTTCGGCAAGAAAAAATTCCATAAACCGAGGGTATCTCAATACTAAGTCGAATCGGATTATGTCAGCAATAAATAAAAATTAGCGTTTAATTAATTCATAAATTTTTTTTTCATGTTTTGTGTATTTTTATAATCATATTAATTTGAAAAAACATAAATTAACTAAATGAGTCATAATTGGGTGTATGAACGATGTTGAACATTCGGTCATTATCCTTTTTTTCCTTCTAAAAACAGCTTGTTTTATTGCATAACTTGAAAACCAGCTTGAAAGACATTGAGAAATTAATACGAGGGCTTGGGGCCATCCAGAAGAAGAAAAAAAAAATTCATTGACCAGGATAGTTTATGTTTTACAATCTTTGACAAGGGTCAATTACGGGAGATTAATTTTTGGCCCGTTTTGGACAAATTTGAAATCACTTTTCGGCCTTAAAGAAGGTGTAAATTTATGTTAAACAGTCCAACTGAAAAATTTCCATAAATACGTCACATTATAAACAGCGGTGACTAAAAGTTATCAACAAGATAGAAAAATAAAACAATTTTTCGTCAAAATTTTACAGATTATTAAAAATCTGACCTAAATTTTGGGAGCTTTAGGGTAATTTGTAGGTAATAAAAGAAGGAATTTCGACGGCTTTAAGGTTTCCCAAAACAAAGTTCACAAAATCAAGTGACTTTCAAAATATTATTTATGTAAAAAGCGGCTTGTGATTGATATATGAGTTGGGAGAAAAGAGGGAGGGATTTTGGTAACCTTTAACCAAGCCCCGCAATAAACATCAGGAGAAAGGTTTACCCAACACTTATTAAATAATCGACCAAATGTCACAAAATTTTAACTTTTTTCCCACAATTAGACCATATCGATACTTTTTATTGACCATAAAGGATTTATTATAAGTTAATTAAGTGTTTTTAGAAAAATAATTGGACTATTAAAGTTGATTATGGTCATAGAAATCGCGTCGTGACGTGTTATACAGATTATTTTTTTCAACGCCTACGACGTTTTTTTTTCCTATTTTTAAAACAAAACGTCATTTAAAAGAAAATAATGTTTTTATTTATAGAAATGTGTAATTTTTCTAAAAATAGTTGATAAATAAGAAAATGTGGGAGAAAAAGGTGACATATGGCGCTTTTATTTTAAAAAAAAGGCAAAAACAACAGGGTTTTGCCGAAAGCTTAGCCGTCGTTTTATAAATGATGCAACGCACTTTCACTACGGAGCAGTTTGAGTTCAAGGCGCAGCCTTGTTCTATCCACAAACCACACAACTCAATTTATTATTTTAAAAAAAATGTTGTGCCAAAAATTAGCGTTAAAAAAAATTTTAAAAAAACTTACGCTTGATGAATATCCATGAAATGGAGCAATTAATCCCATTATTGGCCCGAAAAAATACCCATGATGTAAAGAAAAGACGGAAAAAAAGGGTAAACTGTATTTTAAAAATTGTTTTAAATGGAAAAGTTGTTTACGGGACGATATTGAACACAAGACTGATTGAGTCGGCCGGCCCACTACCTTCCCAGGTCTCCTCGCACCTGAATAAAGAGGGAGCCTATCAACAGGTGGGAGTATTTCTCCGGCCCTGGAGAGCGTGGGAGGACCACGGTTTTTATTCGAAAAATTTAAATAAAAAAATAGTGTACACGGTGGAATAAAACGTACGCAAATTTATGATTAGCTGACATTTTTCACAAGAGAAGCTCCTGCGCCAATTTTCCAACCAATGCATTAAGAACGAGGAAATTATAAAAAATTATATTTTTTTCTTATACGAGTAGTAAATCAAGCGTAGTAGACGGCGTTGTATTTTATAAAGACGACAGTGAAAGAAGTTTTTTAAAAAAGACGTGTAAAAAATTTGACAACCTCCGTCGTCCCGAAGGCGACCACCGCCTACCCAAGAAAGTTCTAAAATAGGAACGAGAATTTTCTAAGACTGACTCATCTCCGATATAAATTTCTCGGGCGGAGAGTTGCAAGATAAACGACTTCCTAAATTCGTTACATGTTTAGTAGATTTTCGTTTTTTTACATTTTAAATAAATTCAAGGGCACTACGATAAGGGGATTAATTTTAAGAAAAGGTTAAAGACCTGCGAGCAGGCCGTCGTGTCCAACATTAAATTTTAAAAAAATTATAGACATACTTACTCAGGTTGTCTCTTTTCTACATAAAACATGCTGTTTTAGCACTATTTTCAAATTTAACCTTGAAGAAAATAAATTTACAATCAAAATAATTCTATTTAAGACATTATAAATGATCAAGAGTCTGGCCAGACCTGTATAAATAATAGTCGGAAGATTCCTTAGGATTAAAAATCACTTTTTAAGTTTATATATTTGGCCTCAAACAATAATAAAGACGGGGGAGAAAGAAAAAAAAAACAGCGGGGACCCTTCCGCTAGAAATTTTCTGGTTTTAATCCGATGGACGGAGAAAAAAAGACGAAGAGAGGAAAAAAAAAAGGTTTAAGGGACTACGCTCTGATTAACAACTTGGCCCGAAACCAGGTCTAAGGCTTATATTATTTAATTTTAGACCTGACACCTGACATTGTCCTAATCTCAAACGAGAGTAATTGTAGGTTTTTGTTCTTAAAATCTTGATCGGAAACGGCACAAAAGTCTAATTCCATTTTAGATTCAATTCATTCAATCTTAAAATTTGTTTACCTACAAAATAATGAAAACAAAATAGTAGTTTTTAATCTTCTATAAAAGCTTTATAGAAATTAAGAAATCTACAACAAAACATAATTTGGGTAGAAAAACCGAATACTTTGCCAGAAAATTAGCCTTCCTACTGACCTGCCAAGGCTTTTTTCGTGCATTTTCCAAAATTTTTTTGCCAATAAAATTTTCCTGGACCTTTTGTACAAAATAATTGGAATTTTGGACGTTTTTTTGATTTTTTGGCCAAAAACTTGCAAAACTCAAAAAATTTTACTTGATTTTTATTCCACAAACCCACATTTTAATAAATTTTTGAGAACTTTTATTAGTCATTTGGCAAGGAAACCCTTCTTTTAGACGATTTAGGCCCTCTCTCATCTTATTTGGCCAAAATATCCCGTCTATACTACATTTTAGGACATTTTTTTCGGCAAAAAAAAAAACTTTTGGCGGAGGAACTCACACTGCATTCCCGAATGAGAACCAAAAAAAAAAAAAAAAAAAGAAAAACTTGGAAATTTTTCGAAAAAAAAACTTACCCCTCCCTTATACTTCCCCCTCCGTTATACTTCCCCCCGTTATACTTCCCCTCCTTATACTTCCCCTCCGTTGTACGTCCCCTCCGTTATACTTCCCCCTCCTATATTGTTACTTCTCTTTAAGGAAGTTTTCGTTGGAAGCTCTTCAAACCAGTACTTTAAATGTGCCTTGGGATTTATTGGATTTATCAGTGACGAAGGAAAAGGAAGAGAATGCAGAAAAAAAATACCAAGAACCTATTTAAAACAATCTGTGAACTGTCATCCTATAGAACAGGGCCAAAAAATGATTCAGAGGTTTAAAAAAATAAAATAAAATTTCAGTTTGGCCTTTAATTAAAAACAAAGGCGCCAGGGTTCAAGACGTTTGCTATTTTGTTTCTGATGGTCTTTTTATTTTGTAACGCAGGTGATAGTCGACTTTCAATTTGTAGACTGAGAAAAGCCCTTGAGTCCCGGCCAAAACCCTTGTTCGCGCACCATTAATGCACGATACAAGGATTTTTAACAAAGTTACTCACAAAACCGCTATTTCCCACAAATAAACGAAAGTTGTCACTTTCTAATGTCTTTTCTGAGATAAAAAATTGGTGTAAAATCTAAGTTTCCTTTTACGTATAAATTAGGTGTATTTTTTCAGGCCTTTAACATCTGTCAGTCATTTTTTAAACATTCTAAAATTAATTCCCCTTTTTATAAAATAAAACCATTAGCGTATTTTTTTAAATATATCTCCCCGTGTTTATTTTTCCGAATCGTTAGATATAGATTCGACTCTGACATGACGAAGGAGGGGAAAAAAAATCTCATAAACCAGGAAACCTCTGCCATTACGACACTATTTTTACATCCGTTCCAATTAAAGATCGTGTCAAATACGACGTATATTTCCTTTCGATATTTCAACCGTGAAAAAAGGCGTTTTTCAGGGTGTTTCGGACGACCAGACTTTTGATTTCAAAAATTCTTATTTGCAAATTTGAGTAACCAACATCGTTTTAGGGCTTTAAAATTCAAAGTAACTTTTACGCAATAGAAGAGGGGCACCTTTTTACGATTAAAGATCGATGATTTAAAAATTCTTATTTACGCTAAAATTGAAGTAACAAAAAAAAAAATTAATTTTAAAAAAAAAAAAAAAATTACGAAAAATAAATAAAACTGCTGGTCTCCTCAAGGTAAAAATATAAAAATGTGAAAATATTTTAATGGATTTTAAAATTTTCGCCGCATTATTTTAAGAGGATATTTTTGGAGTACGAGAGGATTAAAATATCTCCGTTTTGACATTTTATTGATGCTAAGGTCGGAAGGAACGAGCCAAAAAAAAATCCGTCTTTTCCGACCCCGGAACTCGAGCAGGTGCGCCAGGTAGGTCAGAGGCCGTTCGACATCACACGTAGAAGAAAAAGGAAAAAAAAAATTAATAAAACAAAATTGAAGGACCCTCTCGACCCAGTTAAGGCGCATCCACTTCACTAAACCCGCAACGCTTTCGAGTCTTGCGGTTTCGAATAAAAACACCTGTTTTCGTCTCGAATAAATTACACGATCGGAACACGGGGGGTTTGATTTGAAACAAAGCCAAAGTTTTGAGGTTTTACAAAGTAGCACAAAAGTGGTGTGTTAAATAATTTTCAAATTGGTTCTATCGTATTTTATTTGGCACCGTTTCAACGTGGACTGGCACTTAAAAAATCTAGGGTAATGATCTATTACGTCTTAAATCAAACAAAATAATTGTTAAAAAAAATTAAGGTAAAACATTTTATTAAATAATAAAATTCTATATGTGCTACCGTTATTTTAATAAACGTCCTTTAAGTTAAGCGTTAAAAAACCTTCAAACGTTTATACACAGGTTGTAGTCCAAAAACAATAATTAAAACGCCAAATGTACTTGAAAACAGGCCTTAAACATTTTTTTTAAGTACCTAAAAATAAGGACATTCCCAGACGAGAGTCCAGATTCTCCAGGTGCATTCTCGATGCAGAAACGTCCTTGGCCTTACACGCAAATAGCTTTTCCCCTAAAGCGCACCAAAGAAAATGGAAGTTAAAAAAAAATTCGCGAGACAGTTTTAGACTACGGTTTTTCCGCCTCTCCGTTTTAGAAATAGAGCGGTGAATAATCAAAAGGACAGACGCTGTCTTGTTTATGTTTACCTGTATTTAAAAAAATCCAACCCCATGATATCATCAGGCTATATTCAACGACTTTTTTTACAAAACTGGGTCAAAAATCGAGTTTCCTCGTTCAAATTTACATTTTTGTGCACGTTTTATCTTTCCTGTTATCTCTTTTCCGCAAGTTATTTTTTTTTCTTGCATTTTCCATTATGCGGTTTAAATTTAGAGTCTAGTTTGTATGGTATTTTGAAATTTACAAAGCACTTCAACTTCTCTCGAAAATAGAAAGAGGTGATTTTATTTTTATTTTTCTTCTTTCAAGCCATTTCAAATCGAACCAAAGGAGCTAATCATAATATTGAGAAATCGAAGAAACCGTGAAACTCTAAGGCTAGCTAAAGCCTTTTTTCGATGAAAGAAATCATTTTAGCAGAAAAAAACTGGCACTTTTAAAAACCCTAAAAAACAATAAAAAATTTAGAAATCTACTGAAGAAGTCCAGTTTTAGCTATATTAAAAAAAGAGGTGAGATGATGCATGGGACTCCCTATATTCAGTTTATTAGGTGTGAATTCGATGATAAAAGGCTATTTAGATCTCTGGAAAAAATCCAAAGCTATGATCAAACGTTGTCAAAATAGCGAGATTTGGGACATGGATTTTCCCATTGTAGAAGATCATCGACCGAGACGTGACTTATCAATAATAAAAGATGACAAACAGGAAATAAAAGTGAACAGTCTTTAATTATAGAGCGAAGTTTTAAGCGTTTAAAGACCTTTTGTATGAAGGTTCAACGGCACCGTAAAATTGAATGAGTTTAAAAGCTAAATATTGTTGAAGGGGGAGGTGATTCCGCGACGTTTTTAATGTGGGAACATAAAATGTTTAAATGAAAAACCGCCTACCTTGACAGTAGAGGCAGGGTTGAGATGATACAGGCATTTTAGCCCCATCATCACTCCCGGCTCATCACAGGAGCGCTATCTCTGCCAAAAATTTATTGAAAGAAGACTTTAAATCGGAAAAAAAAAGACACAAAACTGCACTGCGGATATCACAAAACAAAAACGAGTTCAAAAAAAAAGTTCAGTTTTAAACTTCTGGCCCGAGGTTCTCACATTGACTGGTCTGCGATCCGTCGGTCTAGACGAACCGAATGTCGTGGGTGGGGGCCATGGTGGGGTGGACGGCGTCCTCTTTTTAATTTTCGCACGTCCGCGAATCTTTTGAGATTTTATTGGAAAATACGCATGGAAAAAAAAGTATAATGATTTCGTTAAGCGACATTTAAAACGAGGGACCTCATTAAAACTCGCTTAACATTTTAAGAGACGAATGTCGTAAAATGTCATGTGAAAAGTCTAATATAATTTAACAAAGGCCTTTATTTTCAAAAGGCGCTTCTTCCTACTTGTAACTATCAAGAAAAAAGTTAAATTTAAACAAGAAAATTCTTAAAAATTATAAATTCCAAGTCGCTATTTATAAACAACACTAGATCTTAAGTTTAAAAAGAATTCATAAAGAATTTTTAAGGATGTTTATTAGGACAAAACAAGTTTTAAGGGGAGGAAATGTGGATTTGTACGCACTTAAACTTAACAGCCAAATATCTCATAAGAAAAACCCAACATAAAAAACGCAATTCCTAGAAAAAAGAAACGAAAATAACTCCCAAACCCCCATGGTGATAGATAAACAAAAAAAAGTTATAAAAAAAATCACAACATAAATCGAGGAGAAACCTACTTATTCAAAAAGTTCAACAACCTCAAGGACGAGTAAAAGACGTAAAAAAAAATTATAAACCCCAAAAAACAACTACAGTTGGCATGAATAAAATGAGACCCATGTGTCTGGGACCTTTCTTGAAAGGAGTCTCGTCTAAATTCCTATTCATCATCTTCAACGTTTTAACAATTTGTCAACTTCTTTTCTTTTCACTATTCTATTATGTCACCTCGGTGAGGAAAATATGAGTTAAATGTTAAGTGACCAATCGTACTGCTTTAGAGGCTTGAAAGGGTTGTCCCCAGGATCATAGGTGGCAGCCAAAAGTCCCGCTGAGAAGAGAAATACAGTTTGGGATGGTTACGAAGAAAGAGACTTCATGTAATTTCATGATCAAATCAAATCTATTGCATCCAGCTGATCCAAAATCACTCCAATTTTTCTTAGCCATCCTCGCAATATCCTATGCCTACCTACACTTATTTTCATTTTATAGCGTCCCGCTTTGAAAGTTTGGACGTCTGGTCACGGAGAAAGAGACTTCATGTAATTTCATAATCAAATCTATTGCATCCAGCTGATCCAAAATTACTCTCAATTTTTCTTAGTCATCCTGGCAGCAACAATAACCTCCTTAAAACAGTCGCTCTTGGTATGGACGACTGAGGAAACCGTTCAAGAGAAAAGATGGAGTTATGTCGAAGAAAAGAGAGAGAAAAAAAAGTGCGTTGGAGAAGAATTTTTAGTCTTGACAAATGCTTTGAAAACCTGAGTTTTAATAAGACGTTAAATGAAAAGGGTTTTTTAAAAAAACACAACGAGATTGATTCATTCGGTTCCAGGTGTTTTGAAGCGGGATTTGACCCGAGTTCTTTGGACTAGTCTCGCTACAAATGCCTACGTGACACTAAATATAAGTTGACACAGTTGGTATCGAAAAGCGTTATGCAATACTCACACAAGGAGTCTATTCTTCCAGTATCTCCTGCAACAGAAAAAAGAAGAAGTTATTTTTTATGTACAACTAATTATAGTAAGATTTACTATAACCCTCATGTAAAGTCTTTAAGACTTTTACACTCGACAGTAAATAACATCATGAAAGGTCTTCTTACACAACGAAGATTTTTGGGCGGGTGCAAAAACGCATAAATGTGCCTTTAAGTTGTCCGTTTTATTTTAGACGGAGGGAGAAGAGAGAGAAAAAATGGAAATTTCCAAACAGATATAGGACGATGGATGGCGGAATCAAAAAATCTTTCCAGTTGCGCCATACTAATGAACCTAAAGATTCGGTTCAGAAGGCCTTTGTTTTGACAAGTTCCTGGCCTGGGCCCAAATGTACATCTTGTGTATTGTGCACACGTTATATTTTGTATAAATAAACTCGAGTTCAATAACATAAAGAAAAAAAAAATTTTTTGTGTATGATAATTAGCGATTGATGAGGAGGTAATTTGGAATGGGTCCAGTTGTAGGCGCCTTTGGGGTCTAAGAATGGATTTTATGGGATTTTGGATTCCACAGACGGGAGCAGTCCATCCTTTGGAAATTGACGTCCTACCGAGAAATTCCGGCGACGCGTCCGCTCCGCGAATGGGGCCATCGCGACCGCGCGGCGTCATCTCGCTCCCATCCCACACGCAGCGTTATTTATCTACCATAGTGACTTGGATCTTTTTTTCTTTGTTTTTAGACATAAAATTTGGAAAAAGATAATCAAAGTTTCGTCCTCAAAATCCCAAATCAAAAAACGAATTCCAAAGCATCTACTGAGACTTCATACGTTTTTGATCGTCCGGAGAAACCATGATTTCAGTTCATGAATATAAAATTGATTAAACCTATAAGACACTAACTCACTGTCACTCCCCCTCCTATATATTTTTTCCTTCTTTTCCTCTCAGGCCGAGTTGTAAATTAAAAATACACCCCTAATGGTGGTGTTGGCAGGCCCCTGTCTCAAAACAAGCTACACATCATTTTATTTCGGGGTCCGGGTACTCGAAGCCTCTTCCTCCCTCCCCGGGTCTTCATCAAACAAATTTTTTACACGCGCCCACCTATTAGGAATTTCATAAGAAAAAAAATTAATCCAGAGATACTATTTCTGGGAGGGATTTAAACCTTAAGGTTAAATTTTAGCAGATTTATTATGTTAACGCAAATAACTTTTTTTAAAATGCTGAAATATCCAACAAATAACCTTCGGACCTTTTGGCCTCATCGTAACTCCTTCCTAAAAGATTCATCAACCTTTAGCTCCAAAAGCTCCCGTTCTTCACGACAACCACAATAAAATCTATGATAAACTGGGTCGTTGAGGATTAAAGACAGGGCCTAGAAAACCCAATCAAAAAATCAGACATGGAGGGTACAATAGAAGCTAAAAAGATCAAGTAGAAAGCGCCATCAGATAATTGCAGGGGTGTGCCGTGAGTCGAAGAACAGGCGGTCGAAAGGGATAACGAGAGGAGAGATTCTAACCAGCCACCCAAATGGCGAAACGTGCGTTCGACCAATTGCAATTTTTCGTCTGCTTTTCGGGTTTCGTACTCCACTTTCGCTCATTTCATATTAAATTAAAATAACGAGGAAACCAGCGCTACGAGGGCCGAAAACATCTACTTTGATCTTTCAGTTACTCAAACTCTTAAGTCCACTTAAGCCTTCAAAACGAACAAAAAAATAAAAACTGAAGAATCTCAGTAAAATGGATGAATCGCCAGAGTTTTCTTAGCAAATCTTGAAATGCCACAAGACGTTTAAATATGGAGGCTTACATCAGCCAATCAAATTTATTGAATCCAGCTGATCATATCTTCCCTCAATCTTTCATGTATGATAAAAAATAACTGCGGTAGAACCTAGTTCCAGGAAACATCAAGAATTTCTTGAATTCGTAAAGCATCCTCATTTATAAACGTCTTTTAACGTGTCGGAATGCATTGACAAGAAAAATCCATTCAATATTATTTTTAGCGTTAGAATGGAAATATATATTTTTTTGACCCTCTTGTCATAACGAAGCATGTACTTAAAACGTTATTGTCAGAGCCGTGTTAAATAATCGAATATCAGACACGTGCCAACCTCCGGAGAATGAATGAATATAAAATAGACAAATGAGACGTCCGAGAAAGAAAAAAAAAGGACACACGTGGTCGAAAAGTAAAGGGAATTTTCCCTCCAAACTGTGACGTCATATAATTAGGTCGATTTCTTTAACCGTCAGATGATTTAAATTTATGACAGCCAGACGTTTTAATATAATAAACCGAGTCACTTTTATACTTAATAAAATGTACTCGGGGACTTTAGAAAACTAGTGCCAATAATAAATACGCGACGCAGGCTCGCGAATAAATTATTTATTCTTATTTTAGTAACAAAATTATCTCCAAATTCTTTTTTGAAGAGGGGGGCCAAAGGCTTTGGCCACAATGCCCTCAGGGCACTCATAAGGAGACCCAAATATCCATAAAAATTTTATTTCAGACTATTGAAAATTTGCTGTAAAAAATAAGTTTTATTGTTGGCAGTGTTTGTTGTCTTTCGAAAAAGATATCGATGAGTAGACACTAAATGTCGAAAGTAGGTATTAAAGTTTTATTTAGAAACGGAAAGGCGAAATGTTTTACGCCCGTCAAGTTGCCAAAAAAACATCCCAACGAGAGAGAAAATAAAAAAAAAGGCCCAAACAACTAGGTATTTAGTAAACGTATCTGTCTTCAATCCGAATAGAAAGGAAGACGAACAAAAGAGACTTTTCAAGGATCCCGCGGAGAAAAAATTTTTTTGTAGGAATTAATGGCGACGCCAAAACATAAGGGATTAACGACTGTTAGGCATAGGTGTAGCCCAAAATAAGATTTCAAGGGTGCAAAACACACTTTTTAACTTTGAAAATCACCATTTTGACAATCCATTTGATTTTTTGGATGTTTAATTGCCGTTAAAAGTCCTATTTTTGAGAAAAACATTCAAAGCTTTACGATCTTCCTAGACGGGCAAAAGATCAAAACAAAATATTTTTGCACAAAATCCAGCTACTTTGTGCATATAGGCTTTAATAAATCAATAGTTTTAATGACAAAATGTCATCAAGGGTGGCAAAAGAACAATTTCGGAGCGTAATTGACTCACGGCTAATCTAACTCAGTTTTGGCACGCGCCACACACAAGTCGAAACTTCCGGATGCCAAACATCATGGCAAACTTAGTTTAAATCAAAGTCGCACTACTATAAATAGACAATGTGCGATAATTAGAAAAAATAAGAAGTAGGGGGAAAAAAACTAGTTAAATTTTGATATAACAATTTTTTTTTCACGCAACTGTCTCTTTTCATTTTTTTTGGATGACGCCCAGAGAAATGGCAAAAAACAATTTTTATTATTACACAGCATGCTCTTTGCCAGACACGCTCCGCCGACTATATATTAGGTCTAAAATAAGTAAAGCTAAAATTTAAAAAAGTCTAAGATATAATAGCCGATTGTGGTGATCTAGAGGGCCTTGATCCTTGAAACGGGACATTTTTATAATGAACTAAATTAGACCTAACGTCGCGGATGGAACCTCGGCCACCTCCAAAAATCAAAATAAGCGCTTGACTGGACTTGAACCCGCGTCTAACTTCCTACCGTCGCCTCATTTTGTGATTTATGGGGTCTTTTTGACCCAAAATGTTTACAGCGATGAAGGAGATCCCTAGGAATTCAGAAAATCAGACTTCTCTTTCCCTTTGGGATCCGTCAAGCCATGCCAGGGGATCTGCGGTAATGCTTGAAAATTTTCAAAATTTAGAATTTTTAATGGAGTCTGGGCTTTTCACAAGTAACCCCCATTATCACTGGACTTTCAGGATTATTTCTTGGCTTTTTGACAAAAAACACCATTTTTACAAAATTTTTAGTTTTCCTCGGTTTTTTTTTACAAAAATTTTTACACGATAGGGAGGCTTACTCGGTTTTTGGACCAGAAAGTGGAGAAAAGAACTTGTTTGAAGAGCTTCCAACGAAAACTTCCTTAAAAGAAGTAAAAATATAGGGGGGGAGTATAAAGGAGGGAAAGTATAACAGAGGAGGAAGTACACAGGAGGGGAGTACATAACGGAGGATGAAGTACAAAGGAGTGGAAGTGTAACGGAGGGCGAAGTATAAAGGAGGGAAAGTATAACAGAGGGGGAAGTATAAATGAGGGAAAGTATAACAGAGGAGGAAGTACAAAGGAGGGGAAGTATAACGGAGGAGGACGTGCATATCTCCGCCATTTTTTCAACATTCAAAAATCGCAGACGATAATTTATTTGTTGTTCAACTATTCAGAAAGGTGTGTGAAAAGGTGAAAATCGGTTGGAAACTGTGGCCGTAAAATGTTCCGGAAAAAATGCTACGGCCGGCCGGAACCACAGACAAAGTTGAGATCGGTAAAGATCAATATTCGATTTGACCCTCCGGGGTCAGGAAGACCCTTTCCCAAAAACCCGACGTGGAGGGTATCACAATAACTTCTCTAAGGAAGTTAAAAAATGTTATAACTTATAAGATTATGAGTTTTCCTCTGTTTTTTGACAAATATTTAAACCCCATTTTTACAGGATTCTCGGGATTTTTCCTCGGCTTTTGATGAGACCCCATTTTTACAGTCCCCCCCCCCCCCCCTCGGTTTTTGGACCAAAAAAAAAAAGATTTTTCAAGAGCTTTCCTCGGTTTTTTTATAAAGAAACCCCATTTTTACAAGATTTTTGGGTGTTTTTCTCAGCTTTTTGAAAGAAACACTTCATTTTTACAGGATTTTCAGTTTTCCTAATATTACCTAAATTCAATAGGCGTTCAACTGAATCCTGTCTTCCACTCTTTTTGACCGCTTGCTAAAACATCGAGCATATTTGTGAAGAAAAAGGGTCTTTTTGACCCACCAAAGAAGGAAAAATCAAACTCAATGGATTCCACGAATTGAGAAACTTTCCTTATTCTGACGTCATTACGAGGAATCATTAAAAATTAACGCTCTATTTTAGAACATGTTGATAGTAGAAGTGGGCTTAAATTGGACCGGATAATGTTAACACGGTCCTTATTATTTGAAGAAGATAAATCGTTGAAGGGAATTAGAAAAGGTTTCTTTTTTTTCTCCCCACAGCGACATTTTCCTGCCACCAAAATTTTTAAAAAATTTATTGCTTTTGGAAAAACTGGCAGGCCGGCACCACAGACAAAAATTATCAATAATCTTTTGACCTACATGGTCTGAGAGATCCTAAAACAGCCCTCGATGGTATAACAATAACTTTTATTTGATAAAGAAGTTTACTTTTAGGTGTATTGGGCATTACTGTACAAGCTAAAAAGGTTTAAAATTATGGGGGTAAAAAATCTTTTTCTTTTTTCGCGATAAGGTCCTTATTGTGCTAAGATAAAATGTAGGCAGAAAACTTCTTTTTTTTGTATTTACTATATAATATTTGAACCTTTTAATTTACCGTCTGCCCAGTTTGGAACGGAATTTTTAAGATGGTGCCAATTAATTTCCTATCCTTTGTCTCAAGTTTATTTAAAGAAAGGCCTCTCGGTTCTTTAATTTGGCGCCTCGATAAGCAACGATAGAACAAAACGATTTTTTCTTGTTCCTCTTTTTTTTCGGTTTTTTGAAGAGGAAGACGTTATCGAGTCAGTAACCCTTTACCACCCTCGCTTGGTCGCAGTCCAACTTTTATAGGATACAAGTTGAGTCACTGGAAATCTTTTTTTTTTCCTCCACTCCCTCTTCTCTATTCCTAGATATCCACAGCGTTCTGCTAAATCACGGAGACATCTGACATGTTAAAAAAAAAGTCCTGATCGGCGAGTTTTTTATACTGAAGAAATAAAACAAAACATAAAAAACCGAGATCAAAAATAAATTTTAAAAAACAACAAATCCTTGAACTTGAGAAAAAGAACTTGTTTTAAAAATTATGCAAGAAAAATCCCACACGCGACAAAAACCTATAACGGAAAACCTGAGAATCCACCTACTTTATAAAGTGGGATGTGAAATGTCATAAGTCGTCTGAGAGGAGGCGGAGGGACCCTTGACCGAAAGGGTGGTTTAAAAAAACCTTAAGGTACCTAATTACATTTATATAAGCCGCCTGCACTAAATTTAAATTTAATAAACGAGCGCCAAGTTTTTTTTTCCCCCACACAAGGATGTGAGTGGAAGTTCACTTCTACTTGAAATGACTAATAGATGATTAAAGTCGACACTAGTTAGTCAAAGCTATTAGTAAAGGATGTCTCCCTAACTTCCTATAGCCTATTTCAACGTAAACTGATAAAGGGTACACCAAGTTCACAAAATTAAATCCTATTTGCTCTAGACTTTCGGGAGTTTTCTCGATTTTTTTATGAAGAATCCCATTTTTTAAAAGATTTTGTTTTTCAATCAATTTTAATGGTCCGATAAATCCCTCTGTCACTAAATTTTTGAACTTTTTTCCTTAAGAAAATGGGCGTTTTTCACGTCGATTCTTCAAATTTGCCACCCTGCAGAGTGGATCATTGTTCTTTGGACGAAAAACTGATCTTAAAAAATTGAAAAACTTAATTGACAGAGGGAAAAAGGCTGTTTTTACTCACACAAAAGAGAGAAGTTGTACTACTGGTAGCAAAACTGGGTAACTGTAGTCAAAAATAGGATGAAAAATTTTTCCGAAGTGATTCACGGTCAAATTTTTTCGTTATTTCGAAAAAAGAGTTTGTTAATGAAAACGCCTGTTTACAAAGAGCTCAACAACTTTCTTTTCCTTGAAAAACACCGAGAATAGAAAAAGAGTTTAAACAAATCCCACGATTGTTTCCCCGATCGTTCTTTTGAGAAGGAGCAAAACTTGATTTATGATGTCCGAATTTAATTTGAACAAAGTAGTAACATTTTTAAATTAAGACCAATAATGGTGGGAGAAATGACGCGTTTCGGCTTAAAAAGAATCGTCAGGTGAGCTGCTCCCTCAGCCAACACTCCCTCTATCTCTCGGGAAACCAAGGAAACTGTGACAGAAGAGTTTTGTCCATGAAATCTCTATACCCTAAAAGTTAAAGTAAAAAGACAAATTGAATAGGTGTCCGGAAGAAGGGCCTATGTCACGTTTTCCTAATTTTACAGGAGCTTCAATACAAAAACATCCCATTAGTATTTGCAATAAAAATAAGCGAAAGTGACATAGGCCCTTCTTCCATTATATCCATTATACAGGGTGTCCGGAAACACATGGCAAGCGTCTGGGAGAGCGTTAAAAAGTGGTTTTACGAAAAAAAGTTAAATGTAAACCCCCCTTAATTTAAATCAAAGAATTTGATGGTGTAGTTTAAAATCCGCCTGGATATACAGGGTGTCCCAGACACAACCTAACTTCGTTATTTCAAATGAGAACCCCTATTTTTTATTTCAGATTCGTAGTCTACGCAAAATTTCAAGTAGATTTGAGTACTCATATGACAATTTTGGACAACTTTTAAAAAATGTCAAAATTTAGCGTTTTTTGCGCTAAAATCCGTTAAAATTGACCTAGGAGACTCGTTTTTTTTTAATTCCACTTATTTTTTCCCGAAGAATCCAACTGTCTCAAATTTGAACATCTTCGCATTCAGCATCACGAGATTTCGTCGCTAATGGCCTTTTTTCAAGTTTAACTCCAAATTCCATACTTCAAAAATGGAAATTAGCGATTTGTTGACGGAATTTTAATTTTTGATGCATAAACACAAAAGACGCTGTAGCTCTTTCAAAATTTGTGGTCCGAAAGAAAAATTCCTTTCAACAAGTGCTAATTTTCATTTCTGAACTAAAAATTTGGGTTCTAACTTGAAAAAAGGCCATTAGCGACGAAATCTCGTGATGCAGAATGCAAAGATGCTAAATTTGAGACAGTTGGATTCTTCGGGAAAAAATAAGTGGAATTAAAAAAAAAAACGAGTCTCCTAGGTCAATTTTAACGGATTTAGCGCAAAAAACGCTAAATTTTGACATTTTTTAAAAGTTGTCCAAAATTGTCATATGAGTACTCAAATCTACTTGAAATTTTGCGTAGACTACGAATCTGAAATAAAAAATAGGGGTTCTCATTTGAAATAACGAAGTTAGGTTGTGTCTGGGACACCCTGTATATCCAGGCGGATTTTAAACTACACCATCAAATTCTTTGATTTAAATTAAGGGGGGTTTACATTTAACTTTTTTTCGTAAAACCACTTTTTAACGCTCTCCCAGACGCTTGCCATGTGTTTCCGGACACCCTGTATATGTTGGTGAGTGGCAACTGTCGTGATGATAACATAGGCCCTTCTTCCACTTCAAGTTTTGCGATTTCTCTCAACGATTGTGATTCTCATGACCTCTAGCAGCTTCCTTTTCAACTAATAACCATGGCAATACGTACACCACTTGACACTGACCCATATTCGACAAAAACCTGAGTTTCGAAAAAATCGTGACATAGGCCCTTCTTCCGGACACCTATTCAATTATTGCAGTAGACAGAATTCCAGAAGTCCTCCATTATTGGTCTTCTGAATCATAAAATCTTGTAGATTAGACCCATTAAAAATAAAGTTTAAAAATTAATTTTTTTATTGTATATTTTAAAAGGATTTGAACCATTCTTGTTAAGCTTGAGCTCCCTGAGTGCTTGGCCTTACATGTTAAAAGGAAAGGTTTGGCCTTTATCCAATATAAGGGCTTTACACAATTTTTCTTAAGTTTTTGAGCACCCTTCATTTTAGTATATGGCCTTTTGTGTCTTTGAAGAAAATGAATGTCCTTCACCGGTAAAAAGAAAGCTTGGAAATTCAGGTTTTTGTTTCTGTGTAAAGAACTGTTTTCATCGTAAACGCTGAAAATTTTCTTTTGTTCTTCTTCTTGGTTTGATGCTATTATTGTTAAATGGCTAGGTTCTTTAATGGATTTATAGCACTTGTTTTTTGGTTGATTTTTTATTCAGACATGTTTCGATCAAAACCCTTGATCTTCATCAGTGAATCTGTGAAACGACATAATTACTATAATAACAAAAGACCTTATTGTAATAAGCATAAAATTACTAAAAACATAAAGAGAGAGCACATTTGATAAATTTTTAAAGATAGGTAGATACAAAAAGGGGGTAATTAAAAAGTATTTTGAAAACACTTTCACTTACAATTTTTTGGTGTTTTAATGATTACATCGAAAAAATATTTTGTCCATCCTGGGTGTAAATTCTCTTTTTAATTGAAGCTAAAATAACATAAAATTTAATAACTATTACTTATTGTGAACTCTTATTTTTACCATATTTTTGGTTTCTCGATTACTACATTTTTTAAACAAGCACATTTTTTCGATATTGTTTTCTCTTTCTCAAGAGTAACCAATTTTTGAAAAAACCAATTAGAGTAATAAAATTTAAATAATATAAAAATAACGCATGCTTTTAGAACGGAAACTTTTAAAACAATGAAAAAACAGTGGTGACTAGAATTTGTTTATTCTTTAATTAGGGATTAGATTAAACATAAATAGATTTATTAATAAAAATTTTTGTTAAAAGGTAGTAAAAGTATAAATTATTGCTCTAAAAAATTAACTATAGTATATTTTGTTATTATATTGACATTTTTTCTAAACCTAACAATGTCATTGACAATTTTTTACATGTCACACGGGAAAAACTATGACACACACGGGAAAAAAAAAAAAAAAAATTCTACAACCTCAACAACACCAATACTTAACAATTATTTTTTTATAACTTGTGGAGCCTACCTAATCTGATGAAAGATGTTAACGTACATGTTATTGATTTTTCATTGGGCCCTCTATCATTTAGGGCTGATTCATTTTGAAAGATTTCAATGTTTTCTAAAATTAATCGTTTACTAAGGTTCGGTTCGATATGTAGTATTTTTGGATCATCTAAATTGAATGAGTGTAAAGTGGTTATACAATGTTTACTGAGAGCAGTACTAGGGTCTAGATTTTCAACACTGCGTCTATGTTGTGACATTCTAGTGGCCAAGAAGTTTTTGGTTTGACCTATGTAGGGTTTTTTGCAATTGCGGCACTCAACTTGATACACACATCCTATCTTTTTTGAAGTTGGAATGATTTGCTTTAATGTAGGGAATAATTTTGAAAGCGGTTCAGAAATTTTAGTTGCAATTTTAAGATTATTGTCGTTACAAGCGGGTTTAAGGGCTGAAATAAGGTTTTCTGTAAGGTGGTACATATGTTAAGCTAGTATAATTATTAATTTCAAAATTTGGATGTACTATTTCATTGTTTAGATTTTGCTGTTTAGTTTTTCATTATTACAAATTTTCTTTATGAGGAATTTTGGATAATTATATTTTTTAAGATTCGTGGTTATCTGGGCTATATTGTCACTCCAATATTGCTCATCACTAAGTGCGAACATTTTAGAGAACATATTCTTTACTATGTTTCTTTTCATATGAAACGGATGGTTAGAGTAGTAATTTAAGATTCTACCAGAATCCATAGGTTTTTATATATTGAAGTTACATGTACCATTATTATTGTTTAAAATTGTTATATCTAAGAAATTTATACTATTATTTTCTGATTGTCGTTCAATTTTAAATGTAAGACCAAATCTATTGTTGTTAAATTTAATCAAAAATGTACCTTGTCAAAAAATTTACCATCAGACCTATATATGAGAGTTCATGTTTTTTTAGAAAATCTTTACAATACAGAATTTCGTTTTAAAAAGGAAAAAACATAGGAAAAAATTAATTTTTTAAAAGAAAAATTCTACAACGCAACTTCTTACAATCACAATGTACCCCTACAACCTACAAATGCTGAAAATTCGTTACTAATCAACAAAACAGATATTCATATTCCTCCAGAAGTAGAAGGCCTAATAAAATTAGGACCAAAATTTAACTTACCTTCCCCTCCCTTAAAAAAAGTAATCCCCAACATTATAGCAGAAACTGAAGATATTATAGGTAAATGTCAATCATTAAATGAGGATGGGAAAAACAAATTTCGTGGAAAAATTGTTAACATTGTCACAAATTTTATACATAAAAATAAAATAAATACAACTCTTAATTACAAACTTTTAAACAGTCTGGATAAAAACAAAATAATGGAAAAAATATAAAAAATACAAAAAATTTTATAAAAATAACCCCACTATAGTTTTTTTAAATTCTGATAAAACAAAACAGATTATTATGTTGGAAAAAAACGATTACTTCAATAAAATGAAAGAATTACTATCTGTCACCATACATATCAACTATCAAACAAAGATCCTACAAATAAACTGCAAAACTTAAATAACACCCTTGCAAAAAAAGTCAATGATGTAAACCAAGAAATAGCTGATTACAATAGAAACATTAACAATACTAATTTTTAAAAGAAAAATAAAAACTACCTATACTGCAATAGCACCAGATATCTATGGAACATACAAGACAAAAAACGATAAATTAAGGCCTATTGTTTGTAGTTACACCCACCCTTTACTAAATGTCTCCAAATTCTTGCTTAATATACTTAATAACTTAAAAAACTTTAATAATTTTAATGTCAAAAATTCAATAGATTTAAAGGATGAAATCAATAATATAATTATTCAACCCAATAACGTTCTGTTTAGCTTAGATGTGGACAATATGTTCACAAACATACCAATAAAAACTGCAATTAACATCATTTCTGAAAAGTGGGACAACCTTAAAGCTTATACTAACATCTCTAAAGAGCTTTTCCTTGAATTACTAACGTGTGCTCTTACTCATAACTATTTTATGTTTGATAAACAAATATACATCCAAAAGACTGGCTTACCCATGGGAGGTGTACTAAGTCCTATAATTGCTGACATCGTTATGCAACAATTTCTATCAGAAATGATCCAATCCAATGACCTTGATTTGCAACTAATAAAAATTTATGTTGATGATTTAATACTAATTGCTCCAGAAAAAATATTACAGCTATTTACAATAAATTTAACAACAATAGATTTGGTCTTACATTTAAAATTGAACGACAATCAGAAAATAATAGTATAAATTTCTTAGATATAACAATTTTAAACAATAATAATGGTACATGTAACTTCAATATATATAAAAAACCTATGGATTCTGGTAGAATCTTAAATTACTACTCTAACCATCCGTTTCATATGAAAAGAAACATAGTAAAGAATATGTTCTCTAAAATGTTCGCACTTAGTGATGAGCAATATTGGAGTGACAATATAGCCCAGATAACCACGAATCTTAAAAAATAATATCCAAAATTCCTCATAAAGAAAATTTGTAATAATGAAAAACTAAAACAGCAAAATCTAAACAATGAAATAGTACATCCAAATTTTGAAATTAATAATTATACTAGCTTAACATATGTACCACACCTTACAGAAAACCTTATTTCAGCCCTTAAACCCGCTTGTAACGACAATAATCTTAAAATTGCAACTAAAATTTCTGAACCGCTTTCAAAATTATTCCCTACATTAAAGCAAATCATTCCAACTTCAAAAAAGATAGGATGTGTGTATCAAGTTGAGTGCCGCAATTGCAAAAAACCCTACATAGGTCAAACCAAAAACTTCTTGGCCACTAGAATGTCACAACATAGACGCAGTGTTGAAAATCTAGACCCTAGTACTGCTCTCAGTAAACATTGTATAACCACTTTACACTCATTCAATTTAGATGATCCAAAAATACTACATATCGAACCGAACCTTAGTAAACGATTAATTTTAGAAAACATTGAAATCTTTCAAAATGAATCAGCCCTAAATGATAGAGGGCCCAATGAAAAAATCAATAACATGTACGTTAACATCTTTCATCAGATTAGGTAGGCTCCACAAGTTATAAAAAAATAATTGTTAAGTATTGGTGTTGTTGAGGTTGTAGAATTTTTTTTTTTTTTTTTTCCCGTGTGTGTCATAGTTTTTCCCGTGTGTGACATGTAAAAAATTGTCAATGACATTGTTAGGTTTAGAAAAAATGTCAATATAATAACAAAATATACTATAGTTAATTTTTTAGAGCAATAATTTATACTTTTACTACCTTTTAACAAAAATTTTATTAATAAATCTATTTATGTTTAATCTAATCCCTAATTAAAAGAATAAACAAATTCTAGTCACCACTGTTTTTTCATTGTTTTAAAAGTTTCCGTTCTAAAAGCATGCGTTATTTTTATATTATTTAAATTTTATTACTCTAAATTGGTTTTTTCAAAAATTGGTTACTCTTGAGAAAGAGAAAACAATATCGAAAAATGTGCTTGTTTAAAAAATGTAGTAATCGAGAAACCAAAAAATATGGTAAAAATAAGAGTTCAACAATAAGTAATAGTTATTAAATTTTATGTTATTTTAGCTTCAATTAAAAAGAGAATTTACACCCAGGATGGACAAAATATTTTCGATGTAATCATTAAAACACCAAAAAATTGTAAGTGAAAGTGTTTTCAAATACTTTTTAATTACCCCCTTTTTGTATCTACCTATCTTTAAAAATTTATCAAATGTGCTCTCTCTTTATGTTTTTAGTAATTTTATGCTTATTACAATAAGGTCTTTGTTATTATAGTAATTATGTCGTTTCACAGATTCACTGATGAAGATCAAGGGTTTTGATCGAAACATGTCTGAATAAAAATCAACCAAAAAACAAGTGCTATAAATCCATTAAAGAACCTAGCCATTTTCTTTTGTTTGCCCTAAGAAAAAATTTAAATTTTAAAATTATAAATAATTAGAACGCAAATGTTGACTTTATCTGTTGTTATTGTTTTTTCCAATCATGAAGGCCCACACTCCACACATTCAATAAATTAATCTTATCAAAGTAATTACTCATAAGACCACGTTTGTAATTTGAATTTTGTTTTTATGCACGCAGAGCAAATTTTATTTAGAAATTAACATAAACATAAGTTGGTTGAACTTGATATTCTGATTGCCTTGATAATAAAAAAAAAACTTCAGATGGAACAAATGAAGAAATTGCAAAAATTGAACACAGAAGCAAGCTAACCAAGAAAGGGCCCAACAAAGGGAAGTTGGGGATTAAAGGGAATATTTAAAAAGGGAATTTTGAGAGAAAAAGTCGAGAAAACGCCCTAATATCATGATGGAAAAACTTGGCCAAATAATCCATGGAAAACTTGGTAAACAAAAATGCCCTAAAATCCAGTTTAAAAGATGGTTTCACAGCCAAAAAAACGACCTACGATACAGCGAAGAAAAAAAAATCTTTTGGGCCAAAAAACCAAGAAAACGCCTCAAGATCTAATTGGAAGATGCCCCCGGCCAAACAACATACACAAATGCCAAAAAATCCAAGGAAAACTTCTAAAATAAGAACTTTTTGGAATTAATTCCAAGCCACTATACTATGTATGGCATAAATTTAAGCTCATTTTTTCCTATCTTCTTATTCACAAAAATAAGGTTTTAAAATGTAGAAGGGATTTTCCTGGCTATCCTACCTATAAATAAGCCAGTTGGGCCCCGCCTATTGGAGCTTAACAACAAACAGTGTTGACAATATTAAAAGAATGAAATAATAAAGGATTCAGAGCATATCCCTGTTCTCTCTGATCAGACAAATAATAAATGAGTGATGAGAATTAGGTTGTTTATGTTATGCGAGTTCATATCTAGGGCATTTCAAAACACTAATTAGATAACTAATTCAATTAGATTTTTAAAAACTAATGGTATTTAACCCAGAAAATATCGTGTCGCAGAACATTAAGACACTTAACAAATTAATTAAAAATAAAAATAAAAATTGGAAAAACCGACATTTAATAAAGTAGATGGGCGGACGGTCATAATAAAATTTGACTGAGTTTACCTTTTGACGTATAAACCTGTAAAACCGATTCGACGTTTTTATCGTCTAAAATGCTTTGAACATTTAAAAAACCGAAAACAATTAATACAAAAAACGAAAAATAGTGAAAAAATATAACTTTGGGATAAACCCCTGAGAGAGGATTCTCCGGATTAAAAAAAAAAACAGATGTTTTGAATACTTACGTCAAACTTAATTCCAAAATTTAAGAAATATTTGCGATTTTATGGTTGCAAAAACGTAAAATAAATTCAATTATAATATTTTTTACATTCATTAATTTATTTTGATGATTTTATGAGTAAAAATGATAAAGCGAAGATATTTCGATACTATAATCATAAAGGCTGTCGCTGAATTCCCGCTTAATTTTGAACTAAAAGTGAACAAACTCATTTATTTTTGACCTTGAACTATTTTCGAATATACTGGGTATTGTAGCTAATAGGTGGTTCTCTTTTTGCTATTTTAACATTCTGAAAGATAAGTTTATTGCGATACTCTCCATGTCTGGTTTTTGGTAAAAGGTCTTCCTACACTTTAGAGGAAAATTGAACTTTACATCATAAGGTTGTCTGTGCCGGCCGTCCGTCCTTGTTTTCAAGAAACCAAAACAGCAGAGTCTGGCCTTACTAATCCTCTGATCATCGCTAAGTACTTCTTATTAGGTCCATATTTTATGGTTAAATCCAAAAATTAAAGAAAATTGAGTTTATTAGGACAAAAATAAAATTATTATACAAATAAATATACAGTTTAGAAAATTAAGAGCTTTTAAACGACATTTGTGGCGGGCTGAGGCTGGGCTTCATTGCAGACTGCATCATCGCAGAAGTACATTTTCTAAAACTTGCTGCCTAAAAAATGAAGAAGTTGCTGAAGAAAGTGTCGTTTTTATGTCTTCATTATTGAGCCAAATCGACAGCGATATCCGTGAGATTAGCCGAGCTAAGCGTAACCGCCATCCAGACTAAAATCTAAAATTCCATTTTGAGACTGAATATTTTCTTTTTAAATCAGGCTTACCAGCCATTTTAGTCTGAAGCTGAACAAAGCAACGATAAAAAGCAAAACCCATATTGCCGGAAAAGCGAAAAGCGCCGCCCAAAATATTGTAGATTCCGTTTTATTGACTGCGTTCTGTTGGTGCCCCTGGACAGGGAATATTTTAAATATTTAATCAATTAATTTATGTTTACTTTTTTAGTTTCGTAAATCCAATGCGATTTTCCGTCATCGTCAACGTAATTCCACCATCGTAATCCCACCATGAGGCGCCAGTGATATTTTTTACTGTCCAAAAGTCAGCACAGAGAAAAACGATGATGACAAAACTTGTTATAAAACTATCGCTGAACCATCCACAAAGTAAATAGGCAGAAGCGACGCGCTTCTAAATCCAATATGGCAGAGAGTTACGTAAGGATGGCTAAAACAAAATTTCAATTAATTCCATGTAATCTAAATATTTAATGAAATTACGGCAATTTGTTGGGATCTTCTTGTTCTTGACCGAACGGAATAGTGTCATCCAAAAGTGGAGCCTGAGAAAAAAATTAAAATATCAGTGCGGGCAAAATCGATTAACATTTTGGAGTATGAATTCAAAAATTTTAGATACATGAATACAAACATATCATAAGTATGAATACAAACATGTTCATAAGTATGAATACGCCCAACTCTGTTTCTAGCAGTGGCCTCACAGAATTAAAACCAAGAAGTTATGTGTACCTCATTAAGAATGAACAGCTTACTATAAAGAATGTTATTAAACAGAGGAACTCTTTAGGGAGTTAAAACATGCAATTTTCTGACCATCACCAAAAAAAAAAAAAATGAAAAATACAAACCATCCTTGGAGATTCGACCTTTTTACTTTTTAGTGTTAATTAATATTAATAAACCAAACAATTATATCACACGATTACCAACACTATCGTTATATCCATCCATCATATTGAATATTTATTTTAAACAAATCTAAAGAAATATGGAAAAATTGCAATTTTTGATTTTTATGATACTTGTTATCTAAACATGACGTTTCAGACAATGTTGCCATTGTTGATTTAAAAACTAATAATTTTTTAAATCTATACTTCGACATTATAATGTTATTTAAATATAGAGTTTATATGATTATGATTATTTTTTTCTAAGTTATTTAATCGTTTATTCATAATTTTTAATTTAATTTGTATTTTTAAAGTGAGTTGGCTAATCTGACAATACAAAAATTATACGCTGCGTAAGACGTTTCGAATAATATTAATTCTTCAGTTTTAAACATATTGAATATCTTAGAAGTTTATTTTATGAAATTTTTAGTCATAATAATTCATAAATACGGGATAATTTAATTTAATTATTTTGTGATATTGTTGAATGATGTTTAACGCAGCATTAAATTTTTGTGCTCTTTAGTGATATTTTATAAGAGCTTTTGTCCAGTTTTATCCCGTTTTATCGTTTCCAGTCTAAACTCAAACGTCAACATCCATGTGAATGAATTTAGTTTTGTTTATTCCGTACTAGCCATGGTGCTTAGAGACTCAAAAATTAATAAATTTTTATTTTCTAACGAAGGGTAAACTAGAATAAAAAGAGTACAAAATGTTGGAAAATTATCAGCCCTTAGTACAAGCTCTCCTGGGAACTTGTTTACTTGGGCTTTGACTGCTGCTGGGGCCCTTACAGTAATTTTTTTCAAAGGCACTCAGGTAAATATTAATTTAAATTATTAATTATAAATTATTTAAATAATTTGTCCTCATTTCCTTATCGATAAGGACTATTCGAGTTTAGATAGAGATAACAGATTATCTTGAATGTTGGCATGCAGAAATTAAGTAAGAACAACGCCTAAGGAAAAATTGACGTATTCAATTCATCCTTGAGATTTCATTTAAAAATTAATTGCCGTTTGAGTTTTACTAATCAAATCTCTTAATGTTCAGGGTCGCCAAATAAAATATCAGAATCCATGCTTGCCAACTTATTCATGGTTCATTTAGCTTAGGCTAAACATTACTTCTACAAAAGTCTTCTGGTCTGGAGCTGGACGGACACTTCCTTTATGTGATATAAGGAGTACTTGGTATATGGCTGTAGCACATTAAAATTAACTTCAGACTAACAGATCTCAGCCATTTTTAAGAATTAAAAAAATATGTTGACCTTTTAAAACTACGATTGGAAAATTTGGTGAAAACCTGATTAAAATTGTGGCCTTGAAATATCAGAAAAAGGGACGGATGGCCAGCACTACTGATAACCTCATTATTAGTAAAGATTACTAATCAATTTTGCTCTATGGGGTCTTAATGACCCTTTTAAAGACCCTGAAATGACGGGTATTACAAAACTTCTCTTTCAGGAAGTTAAAAGCTTTATTTATTAGTACAGGGTGTCCCAACTAGAGTGGACCAGCAACTTTACGGCTAAGCATTTAGTCCTAAAAAAAAAGTTAATGTAACACCTTATTTTGGACAAGGACAACTTTTTTTTCTAGGACTAAATGCTTTGCCTAAAGTTGCAGGTCCACTCCAGTTGGGACACCCTGTACAAGGAGTATTTGGTGTATGGCCTTTTTTTAGATTTATTAGTACAGCCTCTACTGTTTTTAAACATGCTTACACCAGGCCTTTTTTTTTTGCAGCCAAAACTTTTGGATGGAAGCCTTGGGTTTGCTGCCGGAGTGATGACAGCTGCGTCGTATTGGTCATTGCTTGCTCCAGCGATCGAGATGTCAAAAGGTCCTTACGCTTTCGTCCCAGCATGCGTCGGTTTCCTTCTCGGCGCTGCATTTACATTCGGTGCCGACATAATCATATCCAAAATGGGGATCGAATCGCCCAATTTATTATTAGGTACGTCTAGTTAACAACTTACACACCAAACGCACTCGACTAACATGCATGAATTAACTCTATTATTATTAGACTATTATATTACCCCTGGGCACACCTCCCCCTTCGTGTTCTTAACATGCACTGCTTGGGATTTTGTATTTTCAAGTTACAGCTGTCAATTCTAAAAGCCAAAAATTCCGATAAATTGACCTACTCTGAAGGTAAAAAAGGTGTCGTTACCCCAAATTTTGGGTCAATAAAAATAGATTTTGAAATATTTTTAAACTTTTATGCTTTTACAACTCATGCTACTGAATCATGCAATGGGTTTACTCATTTTATCTTTTTTTGGCTTCATCCGTTATGGAAATAATTTGTTTTTATCAATCTGGTAGTGATAAATGCCGTCAGTGGGCAAGAGCAACTTGCTTATTTAAATTGAAAACCCAGGATTTTGTCTGAGATGGAAGTTGAGGAAAAAATGTTGCACAAAAGGGACAATAAAAAAACTCTGGGTGCTGTAAGTTCAAAGGTGCTCCCATGCACTTTATAAATGTACTGCGGGTTCCAATTTCCTATTTTGCCCTTAAACTTATTTTGTTGCCCTACTTTATATTTAATCGTACGAGCAACTTCGGGAAGAATAATTTAAATAAGTCAGTTGCTCTTTACCCTGTATTTCAATTTTTGAATTTTAAAACATATTCAAACGTGACATTTTCCCTTAAACAAAGGATTTTGATTTTAAGAAATACATTTTCCCCTTTTTCCTCCATTTTCTTACTGTTTTAGCGAATTATGTGACTGATTTAAAAAAGACGGATGGGATTGATACACGGAATAGGAACGAATGCGCAAATTGCGCTGCTCGTAATAAACTTTTCGAAGGTAAAATAATTATAAAAATTAAAAAAGAAAAAAAAATGAAACTTAAAAAAATCATTCTCAAATAATAGTTTAATAATAATTATAATTTATAAGCATGATTTGCATGACCATGCATGGTAGAACATGGACGTCAAAAAAAATCTAAATTTTTGGCACTTTGTTGCTCTTTAGAGATTTCTCATATCTACTGACTAATTAAAAATTAAAATATTAACTTTTTTTAAATTTTCTTTTCATTTTAAAATATGGTGAGGGATTGGGGGAAAATTTTAAATTATATAAATGTAAATAGCTTTAAAATTGTATTTTTGTTTTTTGTTATTTGATTTTTTTTTCTTTAGTGCCTGAGAGCAGTTTGGAAGAAGGTAATGTGAATGCGCCAATGACTGGGATTGGCGGAGTCGCTCGTAAAAGGGGCCAAGTGACGAACCGCCATCCGAAACCGGATATGAAACCGCATGACGCTAGGTTGCAATGGAAACGTATTCTGTTGCTTATAATTGCAATAACTGTTCATAACGTTCCTGAAGGTCTGGCAGTTGGCGTTGCTTTCGGAGCACTCGGAAACTCAAATTCGACTACTTTTAAGTCAGCAAGGTAATAAAATTTGTACATTTTCCAAGAAAAAAACTCTGAAATCAACGTATTTTCTTTCATTCAGAAGATCAGAAGCTTATAAGAGCTCAGTCTTGACTGTCATATTGCACAATGGCAACTTTTTCCAAAAATCTCATTTTTGCTTATTTTTGGTGTGAAGCTGGTTCTATGGGAGATTTTTCAAAGTGTGGGATGAATTTTCTTAATTTTTTTAAATTTGTAAGCAGTAGAAAAAATAATACTCTTCCCTCAGCTTGGCCAAGTGAAACTGGCGCAGAAAGCCAAAATTATGTGCCTACTATTGAAAAATTTATGTAGAAGACACTGTAATTGGTAAAGATAATTTCCTTCATGGGGTCTGGAAGACCCTTTTGCAACCAGACATAGATAACTTTCCTTTTATGAGGAATATTTTAATGGAATTTGAATAAACATAGGCGCAAATAAATAAAACCAAACAATCGACACTACAGGTTCTGCCCATTTCCACAAACCGTCTGTTGAGGGTATCACAATAATCCCCCATGACATAAAACCAACTTAAAATCAACCTAAATAACCCAATATTTAAAATTTACTTGAAGTTCCTTCATCTGGTTTAGTAAAGATGTTTAAATGGCTAAAAGGAGCCCTTCTTTCGGCAATTTTTTTTGTTACCGAAGTTGTTTAAAAAAAAGAGGAATTTTGTCAATGACAGATTATCCAATTATCCCTAAGGTAGTAGGCACTCAGGGTTCCTGTAAATTGCTTTTAGAGACCAAACAATATTAACGGTTAAAACCTGAAAAGATCCATCGTTCTTAACTTTTTTCAATGTCATAATTTGTTTCACCTTTTGCTTTTTAAAAATTCAATAACTAAATAAAAAACTTATAGAAGGTTCATTCATTATTTTTATGTTAATTTAGTTTTTTTTCTTTCTTTCTCTTTTAATTTTTGCTTTGATTAAACTACGGCTGTGACGTGTCTCCTTGTTCAAACAAGTCTTGAGTAAACATAATTAATTAAATGATGACGCCAAGTTTCATTTTCATTGATTAATCTGGGACATCAATTGGTTTCAAATCGATTACTCAAACAAGAATCTTTTTTTCCTCTTCTTTTTGGCAGATGGAATGCCTTAAATAAGTTTCGATTATCAAATACGTGATTTTATCTTATTTCCTATGAGTCATGAGTCATGACATTTGATTATTTTAATTGTCACAATTGTATTTTAGACTACTAACTCAGAATCCGAACAAAAAAACAAAAGAGTATTTAACAGATTTTCTCCCAAAAATGCATTTTAGGTTAATGGTTAGGTAATTCATTCATTGAGATACCCTTCAAGGGCTTATACAATTCTGGCAGCCGCTCTTGGATCTTTCCAATAAATTTTTTCGAAGATTGAAGAATAATTTGAATCTTTTTTCGAAAAACATCTGTTGAACAACTTCTCAGATTGGTTTAACTCGACGTTGAAAGAGATGGCGCTTAGTGTAGGTTGCCTGAGAGGTCCGGTCTTAAATTTCGTTCTCGTATGGTGGGATAGTTCGCCGCGTTGTGCAACGACGGGCCCCGCGGAGATTCGATAAAGGGTGCGAAGAATGGAATGCAGACCCTGCCGGACGAGTCTCTTCTTCCATGGGAATGGAATCCGAGTCGAAGACACGTGTTCTTTCTTATCTTTTTTTTTCTTACTTCTACATATTTTTTCACAATTTATCTAAATTTCGTTCACTATTTTTATTATTGTATAGCACAGCGGTCTCCGTTCTGCTATCAGGAAGTTTAATTCATATTATGTTCTGCTGTTCATAATATGACTTTTGCAAGTTTCCTCAAGAATCCCCTACATGTCTGGTTTTTTGGAGGGTCTTCACAATGATCTTGTCTGTGGTGGCATCTCCATTTTTCCCTAATTTTCATCCGACTTTTACCAATTTTTCACAGAATTTTATCCCCTCTAGTTATCCTAAAAATGTCGTGGGCTTTTTTCGAAATTTTTAAAAATGGCAGAGATCTGCCTGTTTTTTAATGCGCTGCGGCGATGTTTCTCTCTTCTCGCAGTGTGTAAGTTGCTATAATTTCACTGCTTGTTAAATTTTATCTGTCCCTCCTACCTTGTTATATATTCGGCCCTGTGTAACCTGTATTATTAAAAATGCGGATTTTTTTAAAGCCTTCTTCATCATATCTAATTTTTGAGGTTTTCTAGATTGTTTCGAATGGTACCGCAAGCCCGTTATCTCTCATCATGTGTGGTGTGCGGATGGAAATATGTATTGGCAAACGTGACCCCCCGGAGGAAAGAGCTTTGAACCCGCGGACCCACTCCCCCCGCTTCCTCTATGGCTGTTTGATTCACCACGGCATCTTCTCTCTGTATGAATGGAGGACGTGGGAGCGGAAACGGTCGAGCTTCCGGCGTAGGTTTGATCCGCGGAGTACCTTCCGGCCTCCCCCTACCGCTGAAGGTGTCAACCTTTTTCCGGGCTCGTCTTCGGCAACTTGATTCCCACGTGCGTCCCAAGAACCCTAACTAGCCGCTCTTATAAAGTCATTTTCTTAAACGCCAAGCTTGTTTAGCAGCAATCGGGCAAAATCAGTGCTGGGAAAAAACCGTAAGGAATGTCTAATCCTCTGAGGAATTCATTCGAAAATTATCGTCGAGTTTATTTAAAACTTTTATAAATAGAATCGAAGAATGTTGTATGAAAATTGAAAAGGCAGGGTGAGTCATTATGTTGCTCGGTGCGTTCACCTTGCTTGCAACGCGTCTTTACCAAAGACGGCCACCGAGACGGGCGGCGAGAATGCGGCCCCTGATGACAATAATAGGCTTCTCGTGCTTAAACAATCCTTAACAGGTATAGACGCCAGTACCGCCCTAATATTATTCTCAACGCCCTAAGCACGCCTTTTTTTCCTTCTCTTTATCTTGCCTTTTTGGTCTTGATAAATTCCACGGTGATTAGGATTCAAAGCGGTTTTTAGAAGGGTTGAAAAAAAGTTAAAATCAACATAAAAGAATGATAGACAATGTATAAAAAGTCCGCTGATCGTTACCAAACTCAAGAGATTCCTTGGAGGGAAATCGACGAATACCGTGCTACTTCTTCCTCCCGTTATTCAACTTTTTGGCCTCGATATCGGGAAAACGGCACTTGGTATATTCCTTATTGAAGGATTTTGCCATTCACTGATCTAACGTTAACATAATTAATCTGGCTGAAAACCATTTGATGGTACAGGAATAATTTGGATTCTGGTTTCTTGCAGATGACGATGACCACTTTGCCACTTTTGAAGCATCGTGGTTTTGAAATGCATACTTAAGTTTTATTTGATTCCCTAGAATTTACAGGTCACTATTTATATGAAAAACTATCCTTGAATGAATTTTCCTGTGTGAAACTCGGATTTGAAATATCCCATGAAACCCCCCCTTACCTGGCCTCTATATGTTACAATAATCCTAGGGCGTGGGATTCACAGAATCGTAAGGAAAAAATTCAGGTAGATTTTAAAGAAGAATTTTTAAAAAAAGAAGTCTTCTCAATTTTAATAAGGAGAATATAAAAAAAGGTTGAAATGTAACTGTCGGCGTTTTGTAGGTGAAGGGCCCCTGACGTGTTTCATATTATCAGAGAACGTTTGAGATAAGGACGACTTCCTCTCCCCCTTTTTAGGCCTCCTATGGGACCTGTCAGTTTCTAAATATTCTACCCCCGGGAGAAATGTTTTGAGACAGAAAGCGACAGAAGTAATAGGCGGTTTTGTTGATTAATCGTGCGTGGTTGAAAGGCTGAAGGTGCCTCCATTTAAGTGGCGCTATTCGTGGGGAGGGAACGCCTTGTCCAGACGAAGGCGCTAACAAGACAAAAAAGGAGAAGAGAGAGAGAAAAAAAAGAGGCCCTTGACCGTTCACGAACACAAAAAAAATTCCGAAAGGGTTTTTATTAGTCAACGTGTTAAGAAAAGAAAGACTATTAGATTTTACAGTTCTGTCCCACAACAGTAAACCACCAAAAACACTTTTTAATACTTCAAAGCTTCTTGAAAACTCTTCTGAAATTCCAGAAAAACTCATAAAATTTATGTAAAATTTTGAATTTATTCGTTAAATAAATGTAGACCGTAAGATAATTTGTTATCTCTATGGGAACGAATTTTTTTGTAAGATCCGGGACGTTTTTCCTCATTTGAAAATTTCGTTTGTACTTGAAGTTGTGGAATTTTTTAAGCATTGAATCGAGAAAAAGGAAAAATGATTTTTTTTATTTATTTAGAGTCAATGTAATCTCGGTGGGAAAGAATCGCCTCTTTTCTAAACCCGGGTTTGTGGCATTCCTGTCTTGGAGCGACCTTCCTTGCCCCACAACTCGCCTCGAATTCCTTCTCAAGTCCTCCTTTTGAAATTTTTACACTTTAAAATGGAAACCAGTTTTCCTGATGATCTCTCAACTCCCAGGAAATTCCCAAAATAAGCAGTTCACGTTAAATTAGAGGGTTTCTTAACGATAATATGAGGTTTTGTTAATTGGCGACTGTTGCTGAAAAATGAATTCTTTTTGTTTTTTTAATTTTTTGGCAAAAGTTTCGGCACATCAAAAGCCCGAAGTGGTTTAAACTTGAAGAGGTCCTTCCAGGAACATCTTCCCTTCGAAATTCCAAGAATCTACCTGTCTTTCCTCCGGGCTAAATTTCCTAATAACTTTTCGTTATTTCGAACTTATTACGTCACGTTCTGATTTGAAAATAAGTTTATTTTTTTAATTTTCTTTGGAATTTAGAGGCCGAAGAATTCGAACCATGAGTTTCTCCGAGTTTTATCTGCAAAGTAGTTTACTTGGAAATTTTAATTTTGTTTATTCTAATAATTGATTGAGTTTTTTTCTTAAGTATCACCTGGGTGGTAAACGGATCAGGGATAGGAATTCCTTTTGAATGGATTCTTAGAAAGTCCTACCTGTGGGTGTGGCGCTTCAGCTTTATTTTCTGACCGTATAATAAAAAAATAAAGTCTCAAAAATATTTGGTGAGAAAGAAAAAAAAGGAGGAAAACAATATTGTTTAAATATTGTTATTGGAACGAAAAAGTTTTCAACGGAGTTCGAAGTTCATTCATCGGGAGTAGGAGCTGTGTGCGTACGGGTGGCCGGGGGGGTCCGCCGAGGTGAACTCTCCCGCGCGGCATTCCAGAGTGAGAAAGATGGAGAAAGAGAGGTTCGAAAGGAACGAGCGAGGGGGTGAAACACATGCAAGAGCGAGAGGGATTGAGAAAGAAGGCGAGACGGAATTCTAGGAAGAGAGCTCGCTCCGTGAGAATCGACACCCTTCCCTCTGCCCTCAACTCCTCTCCCACTCACTATCATACCCCTTCACATCATCTCTATTTATTTTAAAATTCTCCACAATAATTATCATTACTGATAAAGAAAGTTGGCTCAATTTTTCATCCGTGCTTTTCATTACTTGGAGAATCAAGCTGTCCATTACGTTTTCTAAAGTTTTTCGTTGATTCTTGAAATGTGGAAAGTCAAGGGTTTCCATAACCGTGTAAAATGATTGAGGGGTTCATAACGATCCGTCGGGATGTGCGGGATGGAATTGACCCTTTCGGGATGAGCTGTGCCGATGACAGTTGTCGAGTAGCCACTTAGTGTCTCTGGTCAGGGACGCCCTCGTTTTGGTCCAAAGGAGGGGCAATCCCTGCGGTACAGCGTAAATGGAAAGCACTCGACCTCCGACTTGATTGGGGTTGTAATAGACCAGATATATTACAATCCGCCGAATGATTTTACCTAGTGAAAAATTTAACGCGATATTCTTTCAGCAGTCCGGTTGGAATCCTTTCCCTTGTCATGATTTTTCTGTGTTGACTTTTTGTATTTTAAAAATCTTTTAACAGCTACTCTAGTGGGAAGAATGCGAAAGAACCGGCCCTCTTGTCATTCCTTATTTGGATGGTGGTTCGCCCGTAGATTCCGCGAAGTCTGCAACAAGTCATATTGCCTGAGGCACGTGGAAAACGTTTGTGTACCGAGAAAAAAGGGGGCGGTTTTAGGCCCTTCCGGAGCACTTGTTTGAACACTTGTTCCGTTTCCGGTCCATCTTTAAGACCCTCTGGTCAAAAACGTGTCCGATGTAAATTCCTTGTGTTTTGAAGGGTGTTGAGGTTCGTGCCGCGCGAAAGGAATGTGAACTTGTTGCATCCTACGAAGGCATCCGACGATTTGAAGTGGACGCGGAGGAGGGGAAGCTGGAGATGTGAATGACCAGGAGCAGAGCCGCGGAGAAGCATACTTCACTCCGAAGGGAAGGCCTTCCTTTACATACCTTAGCATACCGTAGGAGTCACATCACGTTCTCGTGCTCATTTTTCTTCAAATATGACCAGAAGCGGCGCCCCCTTTGTTCGAGGAAAGGAATTTTTCGAGTTTCTAAAAATACGTTTTTTTCCTTCTTTTTCTTTCCTTTATTCATAATACTTCAACAAAAAAAACCTGCCTGGCAAGTCTCAGACATTCCAGCCGGATACAGCCGACACAAAAACGAGAAACTTACGTTTCCTAGTTGCCCACTCGATTATCGTGGGTTGAGAATAGAAAATTCCCCATCTTTCCTAATCTGGTCCTAAACTCAAGTCAGACTACCATCAATCTCGCCTACCGCCTCAAGACAAATAAGGCCCAAAAGTGGGAGACTTTTTATTATATTATTTGAAGAGCACCTACCGTTGTCGAGTTCATGGTCTCGGATTCAATTATGTAGTCAATTAGTGAAGTCGACTTTAGGTTTTATGATCTGTAAAATACTTTTTAATTAGTTATATTTGATGATAATTAATAGTTTTAGAATCCCCGTTATTGTTATTATCGTTTAATCCGCTCTCACGCAATCTCCTCTCGGCTGACATTAAATAAGAGGCACCGTGCCGCTCTGTGCACTACAGAGCACTCATCTTTTGTGGAAATTCTCTCCAACTCGAATGAGCTTCGTAAAAATCGATTGCAATAGCAGTTGTGCTGCAACTCCATGGTGCTGCTGTAATTTAAACTCTTTTATTTTCAGAGAAGATACGTTTCGAAACCGATGCTGGCAAACTCGAAAGAATTCGGATCGCATTCTTAAATCTGTACCCGTTTCTTCTTGAACGCCGTCTTTCTCTGTCCGTTCGTTCTTTGGCCTTCCTTGACCTCTTTCCCACAATGGCAGTGGCTTCCTCTTCTGCACTCTTTCACCGTCTCCGTCCTTTTCTCTCAATCTATGTTGATAATTTTATGGTATTTTTAAAACTGGGTCGGCGGGGGAGGGAGTCACGTGGTGAAATGCTGTCTCGTCTGGGTCTTATTCTTGGCTGCCCGGACGTAGGCGGGTCAATAATTTCGCCTTCTATTTTAAATCATCTCTCTCGTTCAATACTGTGGAAATCAACTTTCTGATTTGAGCGATTACAAACATTTTTATTTCCTAAAATCAGTAATTAGAATCGCCGGTATGAAAATGAGTACACACCAGTGATTTCTTCTAGGTTATTATTTACATTTTTCGATGATTTGAAATCCTTCATCATATGCATGAAAAAGCATCGGGTCAAGCCTCAAGACCGTGGGAGAGTTTCGTTTCTCATTTCCGAATTCAATTCTGACTAACCGCAAAGTAGGCGGCAAAAGGCGTTCTAATTACTATTTCAAAAAGGGGAAAATGGAATGAAGCCAACGCGAAGGAAACCCCTAATCCACTTTCAGCCCACAACGGCGCTAAACAAAACGGCTTGAGAGAAGGGGGGAAAAAAAGATGAAAATTTCGACTAATGGTAGATCGAAAATGAGGTCGTTTTCACCCCTTCGTGATTGCCCCCCTCGAGACGTCGAGATATCGCGTTTCCCGCCGCGAAGGTGTCCGTTTTCCCGTCGGAGATGCAAAAATGCAAGATGAACAGTGGAAGAAATAAAAACCGCATCCCATCGCTGTCTGAGTCGGTCTCGCTCTGACGGATCGTATTTTATTACATGTCTGGGCACTTATAAATAAATAAACCAATTTACAATGAAAGCTGTCATCGATATTACCCATGACAGTTCGTAATCGAAAACTGGGCCCGATCAAGGGTCATTGCTTTTTATGCAGCCGGATCTTCAAATGCTTTAAGCTAATTCTATATTTTTGCCCTCATTTTCATTAACCTAGAAAGCACGTAAAATACGACGCCTCCGGAAAAAAGCATTACTTTTTATGGAAATTAAAATAAAAAGGGTCGTCATTTTGAGATGGTTGAAAAGGCTTGTTTTTCATGACTAATCTTCTACATTTTATCATAAAACCAAATCAGCTCTCCCGGGAGTAATGTTTAAAACTCCGACAAACCGGTCGTCGGATCTGCATAACCATAACAAAGCCGCCCGTCGAGAAAGGCCGGAATGACGTAGGATTGCGTGTCTAAAACGTGAGTCACGGGCCCTTGTCAAAGAGATTCTCGTACGTTTGCAATGCTCAAAATATGCAAGTTTCAAGGCGTGTAGAGTGTGGACATTCCTTCTTGTATGACGCTTCCATCAAAATTGCTGTTTAACTAGTTTTCAATGGGATTTTCTTGGCTTCTTCAGTGGTTTCTTTGTGATTCAGTAGCTCTCCCAAATTTTCATTCAAATCAAAAATTTTCCGTCATCGAAAAACGTGTTAAAAATTCTTAGGGATAATAAATCAATGGTTAAGGGGGAGGGGATTAATGAGTTTGCCGGGTAAAAGCGAGGCCGGAACGGATTTCTTTTAAGTGGCTATCAACACTTGTCCAAGGGTCCCGCCTTTAATTACCACCTTTGGTATTTCAAATAAAACTCGATCTCCCTGAGCGATAATGGAGCCTCCAGTGGTGAAAATGTTAAGACCAATGAGTCATTCAAAGAACCAACCACTCCTGCATCTTGAATTCTTACTCAATGAGCATTCCCTTCGAATATACACAAGGACGTCTATTTAAATCTCAATAGTCGTTTAAGGAAAAATTATTTATCAGGAAGTCCCACCATCTTAAGTCAAGTTATTTTTATCTTTTTTATAACCGAACCGTAAATAATAATTATCACTAAACGATTTGTTCTACCAACAAATCTGAAACTATCCAATTATTTATATTAATTTCCCCTTTTCTTAAGTGTTCCTTCGACGGAGTCGAGCATTCTTTATGTCTTTTTTAAATTAATCAACGTGGGAAAAGTTGTTTCGTTCGTTGAAGATCCTCGAATTCAGACGATTCGGACCGCGAGAGATTTTTCAGGCTCCCAGAGTGAGCCTCACGGTGCGCGAATCTCAGTGCGCCTCGCCTCAGGAATGCTCACGACTTCAACTTTACTAACTAGTCGTCCCCGCCGGTACCCGTCACATACCTTCCCCTTTTCTCAACTGATATCTTCCAAATAACTCGAGGAGAAAA
>JACGAQ010002632.1:0-38646 GCA_014119065.1 Orius insidiosus
AAAATTCTTGAGAATAAAATTTTGTCTAGCTTGACAGACGGTTTAAGATTGTAGAAGTGACTTTCGACAAACGAGTAAAAATTTTAGATTCTTCCGGAAGCGACAAGTTGAAGACATACATAGCTTTGAAGCATATATCAAGTGCTTTGATTATAGATTTAAAACAGTATCTAATATTTTCTATTATAACAACAATATCGGTAATTTTCTTTAATGAACCTACACAGTAAATGGCTGGTTGAAGATTTGCCTGTCTTTCAACTTTAAATTTGATTGTATCCTCAACTTCTTGAAGTGTCTTTCCAATAAAAAGTATGGAGTCTTGGGCGTCCTTTATAGAATATTTTATTACGTTTTTTTTCCCATTCGCATCTTTCTTAATTGATCTCGCGTGGGAACAAAATATGCTTGTAAAGTCAAAATAACGACAGCATCACGGTGGTCTAAAAATATGTAATTAGATAAAATTTTCAACTAATTTATTTTTTATTTTATTACTTGAGTTAGAATCTTCGGTTAAGTCGTTTATCAAAGCAAGACATTTTTGTCTTTGATATTTGTTTTAATGAAGTTTATAATTTTATTAACTTCAAAGTCCCACCGTTCGAGCAGTGATTTTCGTTAAATGCAAGTGTGAAATCCATTTCAATCTGCAAGTTACAATGTTTATTATTTATAATAACAAGAAAATTTTAGTACCATACGATAACCGCTCGGTTTTTGTACGGCTCCCATGTATTTAAAACGTCGACCATAGAATGTTTTCGAATAAAATCCATCCTTGCTTTGTGGCATGCTGACCATAAGCAATCTATTTCAGATGAAGACAGTCTTTCATGTTTTATTGATGAAAGACAAAGCTCGGCATTGTCCTCAGGTACTAAAAAAAAAGAATTAAAGTATTGAATACTAAAAATTAACAGAATAATAATAAAAGAGCTATACCGAAATCCATATTAAACCGATCTTTCATTTGTATGATGCATTTCTTGGTTTTTTTATTTTTTAGAGCATTCCTCTCTGTGGATATTGAATTGTGATATTTCACGTACAGTCGCCCTCTTTTATCAGTGCTACTACGATAGTATTCCTGTAAACAGTTAAAAGTTATACATTACCTACTTTTGTTACTGTTGTACTTTTGTTAACAGTTGGAAATCTTTCCAATATTTGGAGCTCTATGTCTCGACTGGTTTTCAAAGTAAATGGTAACTCTCGGTCTTGAAAATAATAAGTTATTACATTTATAAGAATGCTCCGTTGTTCAGGGCCAAAATTTCCTTTTTCATTGTAAAATTCAATAAGTCTTTTCCCCTTATTGGAAGAATGCAAAATTTCAGATAAAGTTGCTGAAAAATAATAGATGATTATGCATAAGCTACGGTTTCATAATATGTATAAGGTTTTTACCAGGAGACTGTGTGACCTTGTTGTCAGGGGCCAATGGAGTCAATGGAGGTACCACATTGACGAGAGGGGCGATAGAGGGGGGAGGTCCACCACAACACACCACAGGATTGCCAATAGATTTTCGCCATTCTATGAATCTTATTTCCAACTGGAACTGGACACCAAGTGGATAAAAACTTAACATTCTTTCCAGCTGCGAGCGAGTAATCTCTTTGAGTATGGAAACCGTCAATTGTTGGTCTAAAATTAGAGAGGAAAAAAAGGTGTCAGGTTTTCAATTAGCAGTTCTTGCATTTTAGACACCATTAACTTACTAATAAATTCAGGTAAAAGATGCTTTAGTCCCCAGTCTCCTAAAAGAGATTCAAGCTCATCGTTCAAAGGTTCAATTTCCGATGACATGTCTGCAGAGTTTGATGTGAGAGGAAAACTGTTCAGCAATTCCTTCTCTTTAGGATAAACATTATTATCCTCATTGCAACACCAATCTTCCATTATGGATCACTGCAACGAGATCAATTGACGATAAAAATCTATAGAAAATGCCATTAAAACTGTAAAATGAAATAACTTACGAAAATGCAATTAAGCGGAGAGATTCTGAAGACTTTCGCACACTAACACGAGGTGCGATCGAAGCTTTGAGGACGTTCGACTGTCCGTTTATAACTTTTCGCGATCGCTCGACGATGAAAATATACTCTTAAATTTAATCAAAAGCTAAGAAGAAAACGAGAGAGAAAAAAAACTTACGAAAATGCGATTAAGCGGAGAGATTCTGAAGACTTTCGCACCCAACCACGTGGTGCGATCGAAGCTTTGAGGACGTTCGACTGTCCGTTTATAACTTTTGGCGATCGCTCGACGATGAAAATTTACTCTTAAATTTAATCAAAAGCTAAGAAGAAAACGAGAGAGAAAAAAAACTTACGAAAATGCGATTAAGCGGAGAGATTCTGAAGACTTTCGCACCCAACCACGTGGTGCGATCGAAGCTTTGAGGACGTTCGACTGTCCGTTTATAACTTTTGGCGATCGCTCGACGATGAAAATTTACTCTTAAATTTAATCAAAAGCTAAGAAGAAAACGAGAGAGAAAAAACTTACGAAAATGCGATTAAGCGGAGAGATTCGAAGACTTTCGCACCCAACACGTGGTGCGATCGAAGCTTTGAGGACGTTCGACTGTCCGTTTATAACTTTTGGCGATCGCTCGACGATGAAAATTTACTCTTAAATTTAATCAAAAGCTAAGAAGAAAACGAGAGAGAAAAAAAACTTACGAAAATGCGATTAAGCGGAGAGATTCTGAAGACTTTCGCACCCAACCACGTGGTGCGATCGAAGCTTTGAGGACGTTCGACAGTTTGCAACTTTATGCGAGCTCGTGTCGATGAAATACTCTAAAATTAAAAAAGCTATACAAGTGGCATAAAGATATTACGATAGTAGATTAAAGCCGGCGAGAATCTTAAAACTTGATTCTTGAATGCACTCACGTGACACGCGCAATGAATGCAATGCGGAGAGGTTGGATTCCTTATTTCCTTTAGTTCTTTAGTTCAGACTGTGTTCGCTGTTCTGCCGCAGCGTTTACGTGTTAGCGGGTGGGAGGGGGGTTCATCATGCCACGAGGTAGGGACCAGGGAGTCGGGACTACGTACGAAAAGGAACAGAGAGCAGGCGCATCCGATCCAGATTCTCACTCTTGGAACTTGGAACGTATAAGAAGGATCAGATTTTCAATAGAGTTATTTTGTATTTTGTATTATTTTGTATTTTGTTTTGTGTATTTTGTATTCTGTATGTTGAGTTTGTATGTATTGTATGTTAATGTACCTATTGCATAAGTATGTATCTTTGAAAGAGAACAGAGTATTTGGTAGGGGGAGGGGGAAAAATGATTAACCTAATGTATGATAATAATCTTTTGGCCTCAAGCAATGCATTCCTCTTGCTGTTTTACTAAATGAATGGGTGGCCCTGCCAATTCATTGATACTTATGAATTCTAAACTACCATATTTTTTAGGATCTATTATGTAAGTCAATGTATGGTTATCAAAATCATGTGATTTTTTTTGGCCAAAAATTAACATTTTCTTGTTTCCAACGGATAAGATTTCCCGGATTACGTAAAACTCGACGGTCATTTCGCGGTTATATGTAAAAATAAATTGCCCAGATTCGTAAGAAACACCTTTCAAATTGATTTGAGAATAATATTGAATATCCTTTTCTCCTAGCATGTTTTTTATAATGCTATCATAGCTGCTTTTATCGATTTTTTTATTATTTATTTCCGTGTTTTCTTTTGTTGTCATTTCATAGGCGAATTTTAATTCGTACTTTTTGGCTAAAGTTTGGCAAATGTTTTTTCTTGAAGTTATTATGCGTGCATACGTTTTGAATTGTTTGTGCTTTTGTTCGAACTTAAAACACCATATGTTTCGCAGAGGCCCCGACTGTTTAAGGATTGTCGGATAATGGGTTAGTATGTGGAATTTCGGTTTTAGTGTGTCTTTAAATAAAATTACATAGTTTGCATTGTGATGTATGATTTTCTGTTCCAATTGTAATACCGACTCCTCGGTAATTTCGAAACGAAGCAAAATGTCAATGATTTGGATTAGGTTAATCAGAAATGCCCACACATCATCGTCATCGGGGACAAAGTCACCGATCATAATGGGAAAATTGATAACAAATGTCTCATTTCTCTTGCTGACATCTTGAGTTTTTTATTTTTCAAATGTTTTTCTTCGATTATTGGAGATGTATTTTAATTTCTGTAGGGCCATAATCGAAATTAGTTTTTCGAGAATTTAATGTGCTTAACGAAAAGAATTGCATGTGATAAATGAAGTAATTCAGAATATGAATAAGGTCATAATGACACACGCCTTCAAACAGATCATGCATAATATCTGCGTAGTAATTGTCAACAACATGAAAAGATGGTATGTTATTCATTAGCGAGTTTTTCACTACTCCATGATCACTGGTAATTATATCACTGTCGTAGTTTTCTATTGTACGCATTAGGTTTGGTTGTTCTGAAGATGTGAGTTGACAAATATCTTTGGCCCCTTGGCATAACCTACAAAAATAGGTGCTAGAAAACGAACTGCTAAAATTAAGGAAACTATTTAAGCCCAAATTATCGCCCACCACTAACCCTAATATAAAGTGAATATTCATGATAGTATTTTCATTTTTTATTTTTACTCCTTCTGTTTCTAACGAAATAATGCTTTCAATCAATAACTGAAAACATTTTTCGTTTTGAAATTTTTTTAATTCTTTTGATTTAACGGAGGAAGCAAGAAAAACATTTTTAATTTTAGACTCGCTAAACGGTAAGCAAGGGAAAGAATAGTACAAATTGCAAATGGAATCCTTAGATGCGTGGGTCCCCAATGGGTTATTTATCTCAAAATCATCTATATATAAAATATATGGTATCAAAAGTTGACCAGGGTATAATTGTTTTTTTCTTTTCCAAAGCTCTCCTTGAACAAAGTTGGTTAATCTTTTGCTGTTATTATTCTCTAAACTTTCTATGTACTTCAGAGTGCTCGTGATAAGGTTATTTTTTTCAAAAAAAACTTTGAACTGATACTTTAAGGGCATCAGAATGCCACTTGCTTTTACTGTTTTATGTATGAGTTCACCATTTTTATGTGCAGGTGCTATTTCTTCATATATATTGAATTCTTTGAAACATGATTCATAGTGATTGGTATTATTTTTAATTTGTAATGTTGTATAAAACTTGTGATCAGAGTCAAAATTTTGGAATGGATTTCTTAGTTTAGATATACAGCACATAATATCGCTAAGGAAGGATTGAGATTGATCCGGATTTTTTTGACAGGTTATAATATTTTTAAATAAATCTAAAATAGGGGCGATAATCTCTTCACTTATAGATTTTTGAATATTATAAACGTCTTTTCTTGAAAGATTGTCTTTGTTGTGAAGGCTTAAACAAAATTGAAAGGCTGATTCTTCTATTGATTCTAAATGAGCATTATAGTCATAATCGACTTGATCTGATGATATGGGAAAATTAAAAAAAGCTGGATCTGACGCCTGATTTTCATGTATGTTATATGTTTGTAGAGTTTGTATGTTATATGATGAAGTGGAGGGTTGAACTGGAGAAGTAATGGGTGAATTGCGTTCCATAGGGGTAAAATGACTTGCGGAATCGAATGATTTGTTTATATGTTTTGTCAAAATATGTTTTTTGTATCTTTTAAAAAGCGTAAATTTTTGGGTGCATTCAACACAATGAAAATCTGAGCTACTATTTAAATTGTGAACACGCTTCTGGTGACTATACAGTTCATTGAAAGTAGGAAAGGTCGAAACGCATAAAAAGCACCGCATTTTAAAATTTGGACTGAAAAAATAGGTGTCGCTGTAAATAATAATGAAGATAATAATATCGAGTTGTACATTTTTATTGCTTACCTTAATGATGGTGCCTTTCGGAGATAAGCTGCGTACGCACTAAACTTGTCCAGAGGGCAACGAACTTCCTCGCTTGAGAGTCGGAGGACAAATGAACGATTTCTCGCGGTTTTTTGGAGGGGTTGAAGTTAATAAAAAGTATTGTCTTATGTACGAAATTTTCATTATTGTTAAAACCAAAAGTATGAATTTGACGAAATAAATACATAAATTGTAAGTAGATTTCTTTGATTCGATGAATCATTTCATTGCTTTTACGTACTGATTTTAAAAATAAAAAAAAGTAAAAAATGAATCATTTACACAATGAACTAATTCATTGATATTTGATTTTAAAAGCCGTTGAGACCGTTTAATTTTTAAACCGTTAAACCGTTGAGACGGTATAGCAACAATCTTGAGCAACATCTCCTTCAGGGGGGTCTTTTCAAATTTTGAGGTTTCGTCAAAATTTCGGATAGGATGCGAGTCAACTCGGTTTACCCTTCACACTTTGCGAGTCAAAATTGCAAACTCATCGTTGCCACAGCAAATTAGCCGCTCAGGTTGGAGGAAAAACACCGAATTAAAATAACTTACTCTGCCAGAATTAACTTCCTCAAGAAGTTCTTGTTTTACCGTCATCGTCTAGTATATGGAGAATGAGCTTCTAGAAACCCCCATAAAATGCTATTTGAATAAGAAATTCTGGAGAGCGATTTTCGAATTTCGAAGAGATAATACTGTCTGAAGGTTTTAAAACGGCGCTGCGGCTAACAAAGCTAACCAAACTTTGTCTACTTTATTACTAAAATTCATCGAATTTATTACCTAACTTGAATTCGGGATTACATATAGGTAAAGAGTATTTAGTGTAAATTTGATAAGGATCGGATGTAGGTATATATGGCCGCAGCATTACCTACCGACAGATGATCTCCACCGCATTTTGGCGAATTTCGATGAATGTCTGCTTTCGCTAGATAATCACAAAAGGAAAATCTAGAGAAAATCGGATAAACATTACGGCCGTAAAGTGTTCCGAAAAATTTTTAGGCCCCCAAAAAAATAAAGGTTGTTATCGACTACCTACCTGTAGGTATCAAAACTAATTTTTGTATTTAGGTATTTTTTACAGCATAAACGTGATATTAAAAAAAAAAAAAAAAAAAACAATTTAAATTACAGAAATTAAAAATAAAACTGATAAATAAAAAAACAGTTTGGTAAAATGAGTAGGTAATGTTGGATAGAGAGATCAATTGTTTTTAAATTTACGCGGCAAAACCAAAACCGCTCACTCAAATAGCGCTCGTTCGAAAATTTATTAAATTAATAATGAAGAAACAAAGTTTATTGAAAAAAAAATTGTTAAAACAATGATAAAAAATTCATTACTACGGTAATTAAGTATCATTAATTTCTTAGTAATGCAAAATCATTAAATTCAATAATTAAGACATAGGAATGTATGATTGGTTTCATTATTTTTAAAAACGATGTAAATAGTTCATTATTTTAACCATACTCTTTGTTGAGACAATCACAAGAACAACGAGTAATTTTGATAATCAGAATTCATTATCCCATTTTAAAATAATTGTTGGTGCTATGAAAAAATTCATGGTAACGAATAAATTTATGTTGTACAATTTAAAAATCGACGATTCGTTGTAACAACAATGCCATCATAACTCAATGAAAAAAAATTATTATTAAGATGAAAAAACTACTTGTGGCAATGAAAAAAAGTCAACAATTTGCGTTTCATCAATATTACAACTGCTTTTTTTTCAGTGTTAAGCTCTTTAAGTAAAGTGTGAACTCTTAAATACTCTGTTTAAGTTAAATGGCTATAAATCAAGTTGAGGTGGAAACACACCCTACGTTTCGGGGTCGCCGGGGCGGGTGGAGATGATGTCGAAAGGGGACGGAGATGGGGGGGCGCTTTATGGGCCACCTGTTAGGATTCTCCATTGCTCAATTTATCTGATCTTCCAGTCCGAAATAATCATCGCCCGATTTCCATACTGAGGGAAAAAAACTTCAATGAATTTTGAAGTTCAAAGGCAACTTTTTTATTTATGCCCGAATAGCAGCTGACAAAATGCCAAAATGTTTTCTATCATTCATAAAAGGTCCATTTCATTCTTTCGGGATTCTTTTCTAAAACCTGGATTAAATCGAGCGTTGTTTCCTTTTTTCTTTTAATTTTAACACAAAATTTAAAATAGAACCACCTACTTTAAAATCGTATTTTAACAAATTGAATTTAAAAAAAATTCATTTTCCAATAGATGCTGCAAAGGTTATGAAAAAATGTATCATGCTCAATAATGGGCCACTCGGTCGCTTTTCTTTTTTGCGATTTTTAATTTCCTGCGCTCCCGTGGGTCAGTGTAGAAGTCTCTGACTTTACCATGTATGTCCCTAGTTCGATCTAAAGTTCTAGTCTGGAGCCCACGACGGGAACTTCCTTAAAGAGAAGAAACATTATAGGAGGGGGAGTATAAGGAGGGGAAGTATAAGGGAGGGGAAGTATAAGGAGGGGAAGTAAGAGGGGAAGTATAAGGGAGGGAGTATAATGAAGGGAAGTAAACGGAGGGGAAGTGTAAGGGGGAAGTATAAGGGGAAGTATAACGAGGGGGAAGTATAACGGAGGGGGAAGTATAACGGAGGTGGAAGTATAACTGAGGGGGAAGTATAACGAAGAGGGAAGTATAAGGGAGGGGAAATATTACGAGGAGGAAGTTAAGGATGGGGAAGTATAACGGAAGGTAAGTTTTTTTTTCTTCAAATTTTCCTTTACTTTTTTCAAAAGAATCAAGGTAGAAATAATGGGATTTTTGCCCAAGAGAGGTCCCTCTCGTAAGGGGTGAAAGAACGAAATTTCTCCCTACTAAAATGATAATTAATGTGAAAAAAAAGATAATTTTTTTACAACAAAAATTCGTAACCAAAATATAAGGATTAATTGGTGAAAATTTGGTGAAAATCGACCAACAGTTCGGCCGCAGTGAATTTTTTAAAATTTCAAACAGTCCGCCATATTTTCGAAATTCAAAAATCGCCCTCGTTACATTCTTATTCACCGGCTAAAGAAATTTGTGTGAAAATTTGGTGAAAATCGGTCGAAACTGTGGCCGTGAAGTGTTCCGGAAAAGGACGGCCGGACGGCACCATAGACAAAGTTGATATTGGTAAAGATCTCGGTAAAGATTCGATTTGATCCTCCGGGGTCTGGAAAATAGTTCGTCATAGCACTATGGCTGAAGCCCCCTCCTGGGCTCCCCCAACTACCTGGGTAGGTACTTACCCTTTTCTAAATCGATTTTTAGTGTATTTTAAATCCAAACCTAAAAAATAAAGAAAAGGGCGATAAAAGAGAAAGGCCAAAATAAAAAAAAATTTATTTCAATTTTCTACCGTTCAGCTGCCGTCCGAAATCTGAAATCAAAAAGCTCTTGTTAAAAAAAAAGTCTTTTCTGTAGGTTTTGAAGGATAGCGACACGTGTCCTGGGGGGTCCACGTGTCCCGATCTTCAACCCCTGTATGTCATTCTTCCAAAAATTATTACTTCCTAGGTTAGAGGAAAAACGCCCCCTCCGCCCTCTTCAACGGATTTACGACCAAACTGGACTACAAAAACCAAAATTTAAAACTTATATATTTTTAGATGTCAATAAATCATAGAAAAAAATTTAAAGAATTTAAATTAAAAGAATTCTAAAGGAAATTGAGTTCTTGAGGTATTTTTAAATATACCCTTTTAATTAAATGCGGATTTTGTAAACTTTTGAAAAATAATTACTTTTTTGAAAATTATTTTAAGTGGAAACGGAAAATGAGGGTAATTTCCTAACATGGGTCATCGCACGTAGTTTACTTCCTCGTGGCGAAAATTTTTTTTGTTGAGCAGTAACGGGATTTTCAACAGAAATAGAAACTTTTTTAAAATCTCCAATGGAAAAAAAATCTACCATAGCCATAAAATTCTTAATGGGAGGTAGGTGGTTAATAATTATTTATAGGGCGTACAGCGTAATAGGGTGTGAAAATTGTTTCTACTCACTTATCCACGGGCGATCTATCTGCTGAATACCGCTACATCTCGTCTAACAACTTAATTTTTGGTTAACTCTCGCACCTGGAAAGATAAAATAGATTACTACCCCCTCCATTGAAGGAATGCCAACGGGAGGTTCAGCCATATTGCAGGGTCCAAAGATTTGCCAGATCTTCTGAAAATTGAAAATTGATCACTGCTTTAAACGATGTAAAATTTTTGTTACAATAATTGAAAATTAAGTGATAAAAAATGAGTTTAATTTTCATGATAGTTTGCGGAGGGTTCCGTCCGGCCATGTGTCCCTTTTATTCTCACCCACCCTTCAAAAGACCCTCGCCTGTCCCTCAAAAGGACAAGGGAAAAAAGGCCCTCCATTTTATTTCCCTTGACAAAAACCTCACTTATGGCAGTCAACGGTGATTTCATTTTGTGAAGAAAAAAAATTTGGTCAAAATTGTGGTTCAGTTATGTCTGAATCAAATCTGTTATACCCAGCTGCTCCAAAAAAACTCTCAATCCTCGGATGGTATTAGACCCCGTTTCAGAAATTAAATTTTTGGGCCCAAAAAGTAGCAAACTGTCTCCTTCTTCTAGTGGATTTTGCAGTTTGCCACAAGAGAAGTACCCTAACTCCTTGTCTGTGAAATAGACTGCGAAAAAAAAAGGTAAGTAAATAGAACAGAAGGAGTAACATATGTCGCCACCGGTTAAAATTGATGATAAACGACCCCCTCTTCAATCATAATTTACATTTTATTTAAATGTGTGTCATTTGCGGACCGTTTTAAAAATGAAATAAAAGAAAGGGTGAGTTTGGAGTTGAGTAATAAAAGTTAGGTGTTTGGATGAGGGGGCATTGTGCTCACTTTTACCCCGCACCCCTCGCTTTCCGGAAAGGGTTGAGTGTCTTTCAGGATCACCCTTCTCGCACAGTCTTCTGACTGATACTGACTAATGACCCGCCCTCGCGCGGGCCTACCAATTCAACTCCGCACCCTTCTCACTCGTCCTGTCAAACGCGAAAGATGGATCTCTTCCAGTTTCCCAGTTCCATTTTCAATTTTTTTTTCTCTCTATCTTTTTTCTTTTCCCCCTACAAGCTTTTAGCAGCACGCGTGCTATTCAACATCCTAAATGTTATTTTTTTCGGTAATTTTATAGGTCAAAATCTACCTTTTTATATTTTTGCAAAACCTGCTCGAATTTGGTGTGACGTAACCGCTTTTAATTAAACTCGAGTAAACTAAGGGTGGTTTTGTCGCCGAGGGGGCGAGAGGACGTTTGAAAACTGTTCAAAAAGAGAAAAAGGGGAGCAAGGGACAGCCCGACGTTATTTATTGCCTTCCAATATTTGTATAGAAGAGTTCACATATTGAAATGTCTCATTTTGTATTATTTGTACTAAATAAATTTGAAATTTCCCTTATTTCATTTAAAAAGACACAAAATCAAGCCCAAAAGCTCAAAAATTGAGCAAATGCATTTCAACATAATCGTTTCTCCTTTTTCAGTAAATGCAAGTCGACAAAAAGTTACCACGCTTCTCACCAAAAAAGCCTCTCTTTAAACTTGACGTTTCGCCATAAAACTGTTTCGTTTGGGCATAATACATCTCACCATAAACTAGGGACAGCGAAAGAGCAAGCCTACTTTCGCCGTTTAAAACGAGATTATGGCGAAACGACAAAAACCTTAAAACTTGACAGTTCACCGTAATGCAATTCAACATAAAGCATCTCACCATAAACTAGGAAAAGCAAGCCAGCCATGGGATCAGCTCGTTTATAACACAAGGGGGTAATGGAGGATGGCAATTGCATTATGGTGTGTGTTTAAGTTTTTGTCGTTTCGCCATAATCGCGTTTTAAACGGCGAAAGTGTCTCCTATTTATGGTGAGATTTATGCCCAAACGACAGAAACAGTTTTATGGCGAAACGACAAGTTCTTTAAAATGAAAGTTCAACTGCGTTATGTTGAAACGACAAATTTTATGTCGAAACGACAAGTTAAATCTCTTCTTTATGGGAGATGTATTACGTTCAAATGCATTATGGTGAACGTTTTTGACTATTTTCTTTATTGAGTTTTTTTTTGGTGAACAACTCGCGATTTTGCTATTTTATCAAATGCATTATGGCGAACCGCATTATGTCGACTATACACTCAAATAACATCTACAACAAGGGAGATCAAACCTCCGGAACATTTGTTTTAAATACAATAGATTGCAGCACTTTCGCCCCTAAAATTACTTTCCTATATTTGAGCATTAAAATTCATTGGAAATTTTTTACAAAAGCTCGTTCTCTTTATTTTGGAATATAGGCGGTATTGGGAGCAGTTTTTCCGAAGAAGTTTTCCTTCGGAAAATGGAAAACTTTTTTCGACTAAAAGGTCAAGAGCAAGATCTAACTGAAGTGAGGACAAATGTGTCCCGAAATTTTTTGCCCATTAAAAAAAAATCATGCAAATCATGAGATTCGAACCCAGGACTTTCCTGACAAGCCACAACGGTTTTAACGGTTTCTGAACTATGCTAACTAGAAAAAAACTTTTGAGACGTTATAGTTAATGATTAATGATAACTGTTTCGACGATTGCAAGCGGTTTCGGTGGGCGTCGCCGTCGCACCGCGTTTCCCCTCTTCGTCTATTGTCACATTATAATGTATTAAACCTAATTTTTATTTCTCTACTGTGGGAAATGCTCTAAATTACTTTTTACCGTCACGCCCATCTCGGAAGGGCGAAAAAAAAGCGACGTTTATAGGATCTATCGATCAAGAAGTTGACGTGTCTTTCTAAAATAAGAACTGTTATTAAATCTGAAACTTTTTTGGTACAAAAGTTGCCAAAAAGCTCAACAACTTCTGCAAAATAAAATCGGATTTAGCCAGATTTTTGGCGTCTTTTTTGCTTTGCAGCCCACAGAAATTACTTTCCGTTATTTTGATCTTTGAACAAAACTCAACCCTATTTGTGACATTTTTCAAGCGATTTTTGCCAAAATTGGCTTAGCCGACTTTCGAGAGTTAGGATACCCAAAATTTTGGCCGAAAAACCACGTTTTCCTTGCTTTTTAAAAAGTTAAATCAGGCTTTCAGGCGTATTCTAACAGATTTTTTTTTGAAAGAAAAATAAAGAATAAACCCAATTTTTAAATCTATTTAGGAACCCATTAAATTTTTACGAAGGTTTTTCGAATTTTTTAAAACCTTATTATTTAAATTCCATGAATTTCAGTTTATTTTATAATAATATTAAATACGTGGACAACTAATTTTGAAGAATCACCATGCTCGGTAACCTAAAAAAATGCAACCTTCCATCAACGCTAACGGAAATATTTTAATTCTATTTCTCATTCTTTCTAATTTTAATTAGGGTATCAATTTTATTTTACAAGATATTATTAATTAAATTTTGTTAATAATTTAAATTATAGTATCAATTTATTTGAATAAAAATGATCTTATAGAATGTAAAATCAAAAAAAAGTAGATTTCGAAGAAAAAGAAAAGTGCCTAAAATTAAATATATTGATTGGGTTATTAGGAAACTGAAAGACCTAATTTTTATATTTAAAAAGCTTATTTGAGCATAATGAGTCATCACTGGAAGTAGAAAATGAATTAGATTTCTTAAGTTTTTAAACTTGGGTCTTATGAAAATCTATTTCTGGTTGCTGAATGATTAATAATCATTAAAAATTAGTCGATCTTACCTTATAAATTGTTTAAAAAACGCCTTAAAATCTTCATTAGGTTGTTGTTGTGTCGGCCATATTTGTAAAAAGATCCCCTTCCATGGCCATCGGCAGACTCCGGAGGGGGATGAAATCACCCTTCGAACGTCGACCCTTCACAGATTTCAATCTCCCCACCGTTCCCGATATCACAATGACACACATTGAGCCATTATATTGATTTTTATTCGAAAAATAAAGGGATTTAAAAAAGTTTTAAATTGAAAACTTGATGTTGCCGGGTCGAAGGTGATGCGAAGAATGCTCAGTGAGAGGGGGTGAAAGCCACCCCGGTTTGGAGAAAGTTTCGCAAAGGTAGGACGATCGTAAATTTAATCCCTGTCCAAAACTCGACCTACCTAAACCTATTCAACAAAACACACAAGAAATAAAAGGGAGAGAGAAAGAGAGAAAAAGTCAGAAATGACCGTAGGACTCAAAGCGTCCGAAAAGCCCTTATTCTTGAAAAAGAGAGAAAAAAACTTGACTTCAAATATTTCAAATATGCAGTAACATTTTAATCAATTTTTTAATTCATCGCTTCTTCTTCTAGACATTTCAGATTCTTGGCTTGGAATCCCACGCACCTAAATTACGACACCTAAAAATTTGACCAAAATTCGGGGGTCTTTTGGCTTGGGGTCACCGAGACCTCTATTTTTGGCTCAAAATTTTTGAAGGACGGTTTACGATTTCACAGTTTGGGGTCAGCAAAACCAGCAATGGCCGAAGCAGATTGGCTTCAATATGCGACGTCGACAAGGGTGCATAAATTTTCCCGCCGGGGAATTAAATTAGGCAAACCCTGATTTTATTTTTCAAAAAAACAATATTTTTCATCCCTCCTTTCAGGTATTTACCCTTTTTCCGTACCCCTTTTCAAAAAAATTTTGACAACTAATTTTTCACGTCTGTCAACACCATCGAAAAGGTCAAAACAAACGAAAATAAAAATATAAAATATTTTATTTTTAAAAAATACACAATTTACAAAATATAGGAACTCGTTGCATATATCTCATTTATTGACTCAAGAGATTTAAAAGAAAAAAAAATTATTTACATTTTGATTAGAGCTCTAATTTATATCAACAAGTGCACACTAAAAAATTTATTAAAAACTAAGGCATTTTAAGGCCTCTGTCGCCCAAATTAAATCTAAAAGACTAGATTAAAATATATAAAAAAATATTAATCACAAAATTTTTTACAATATAAAATAAAAATGATTTAAAATTTGGCCCTGATGATTCGAAACCGGTCTTCACAGTGTAGTCTGGAGGTTCATGATGGGATCAGGCATTTTGTGAAAAACGTCCGGGACATCGTGGTGCTGGAAACCATAGGAGCGACCGGTGCCTCCATGATCGGCTTAATCTCTTTTTTCAATTCATCCTTCTATTTTGAAACCAAATTTTGATCTGTCTTTCCGTAAGGCAGAGCTCGTTTGAAATTTCGACTCTCCTTTTTCTCGATAAATATTTGTTGTAGTAAAACTCCTTTTCAAGCTCCAACGTCTGATGTTTCGTGTATGTCTGCCTTGTCCTTTTTGAGCCTGAAGATTTTCCTGAAAATAAAAAAAATGAGAAAAAAATTATTTGATTTTTTTGTCTTACTTGAGGAATTTTGTGATTTCATCCATGGGTAGATGATGTCTTCTTGTTGCTCTGGAGGTGGTGTCGGTAATGTCTCCTGAGGTACATTATTGTTCTGAAACGGTTTTTCTTCTGGCTTATAATACGGATATTGATAGTAATCTTCATATGGTTTCTGATATTGGCAATCCTGCTTCCAATATTGGTCGTAACCGTAGTAATCTTGATTGTAAAACTCTTGACGTTGATAGTTCATGGTTCATATGAAAAAAATTGAAGCCGTGGCGAATCACTGACACCCTTTTCCCGTAGAATTCTCGAAACTGAATGTGCCGATATAGGCAGAATGTCTATATCCCTCGTGTGCTCGTGGTAGGGGGTGTCCTATTCAATGTTTCCTTTTTCCCTACCCCACCCCATCTGCCACCCTCTATTGTCCCCTTGGCCACCCCAAGGTCCCCCGCTTTCTGATTCACCCTCTCTTATAAACCAATGACAAGCTTCATTACTGAACTATTTTACACATTTATCCAGGGCGCCCGAGAGTGTTTACGTTTTTCAAATTGAACTCCGTCTCGCTTCTCGATGGCTTTATGCTCATTTAGAAGGGTTCGACTATTTTTTAATACCTACTATCGTGCCTACCATAGACAAGACTGGAGCGTCGATACCAGAAAAAACGGGGCCAACGTTTCACCCAAGCTATTCAGCACTATCAAATTTTAAAATTGACTTTAAATTGATGCAGACCTTGACAGAGAAAAAACTATAAAGCGCTCCGTCATCTTTGCTCCGCCTTCTTCCCCTGCAAGGATTTCTGCAAGGATACCGACGAAATGTTCATCCCATTTTCCTGAGTTTTGAAACACTCGTTAACTTTAAAACTTTTTGGGTATCAAATTAAATGCTTTAAGTTGCAGTGACGTTTTTTTTTGAAGTTTTTCCAATTTTGCTCGAAAACTGCTGGTTTTTTAAAATTTTCTCTTTTATTGGGCTTTAGAATACATTTATTTACTAAATACAAGAGGCTTATTTTTTGAAAAATCATAAAAGTTAAGAAAATCAGAAAAACTTCAACTTTTTAATCATATTTTAACTTCCTTAAAGACGGCGGGTTTTTGGGGAAGGGTCTTGCAGACCCCGAGGGTCAAATTGATTGATCTTTACCGATCTCAACTTTGTCTGTGGTTCCGGCCGGCCGTCCGTACCATTTTCCGAATCACTTCACGGCCACAGTTTTAACTGATTTTGACCAAATTTTTACAAAATCTTCCTTAGTCGGAGAACAAGAATGTAACGAGGGCGCTTTTTGAATTTCGAATAAAAGGCGGAGATATGCACGTCTGAAACAAAAAAAAATCCCCCTCCTTCATACTTCCCCCTCCTTTATACTTCCCCCTCTTATACTTCCCCTCCGTTATACTTCCCCTCCTTTATATTAGGTGTACAAAATGAAACTCAGCCACAGGGTAAATTTGAATTTTGTAGATTTTAGCCGAGTTTCATTTTGTACACCTAATACTTCCCTCCGTTATGCTTACCCTCTTTATACTTCTCCGTCCGATATACTTCCCCCCTTTAAACTTCCCCTCCGCTATACTTCCCCTCTTTATACTTTCCCCTCCTATATTTTTACTTCTGTTTAAGAAAGTTTTGTTAAGGAAGCTCGAAGTTTTTTCCTAACCTCCAGTTTTTCGTAGCGGCCGTCAATTTTTTTTTTTCTAAAACACCACCAGTTTTCTCACAAACTTCAAGGAGGTATAACAAACCCTTAAGTGTTTAGAATAAATTTTATTTAAAAAGAAAATCTTCTTAAAGGGGTCAAAATCCATTCCTGTGTTGTCGATCTCGTCGAAGTTCACCGTTCCTTTTGGAGGAGCCATGCTGAAAAAAAAAAAAAAAAATTACAACTATACAGTTAAACCGAAATATGGATTTTTCACATCTTAGAAGTCTAAAAAATGTTCAAACAAGAAACATGCCCTTCAGTGGTTGTTTAGGGGTGAGAAAGGCCAGGTGAAAGCGAAACGTCGGGGACAAACCCATTAATCTTAAATTAAACACCGGTTTATAAAACTCGTCATGCTCATGTTAAAAAAAAAAATCAAATTTAAAAAAAAATTGCAGAAAATTTCATTTTTATAGTTACGATCAAACTGCTATTTTAGGAATTTTTGAATGGCGCATTTTTTAAAATTTTTTCCTTCAAGTTTTATAAATTCTTGGTTTTTCGAAAAAAAATTTCAAAGGTTGATTCGTTGACATTCCTCTCAGGACAATGAGCTTCTTCGAATAAAGGTTCTTTTCGATTTTTTTCTCCCCTCCAAATAAAAGAAAACAAGAGTTTGACACGACTTGGTTTCCAATACCTTCAAACGTTGACAAATGAAAAGTTAGCATTGTGACTTTTGCGTTCTACCTGAGAAAAGAAGAAAAAACCCGACTTTTTTCTGACCCCTCCCACCGCGGATCGTTTAGATTATAGCGTATAATAACACGTAATATTGGAGAGATATTGAAGGGGGGACCTAGAAAACAAATTAAGTTTTATAACCCAAAAGTAAATGGCCCGTAACCATCGATGCACTTGTCATTGCAGTATTTCTCATGAATCGCTTATCCGCCCATCCTAATTATTGTTTTTAATTGAATAGAAAAATGTCATACGTAGTAGTTTGGTTCCTAGGTGGATATGTTGCAGCAGCCAATCCTGAAAGTAAAGCCAAAAAGAAAAAACGAACGAAAGCTAACATTTTGATTTTTGCGTCAGTTGAATGCCTAGGACGTACAGCCTTTTTATTCAGATTTTATGGAAATTTAAAAATTTGAAATGCTCAGGTGTCAAAAATTAATTAAACAAAACGAACCAATTACACGCATTTCATATAACAATATTATTTTAAAAAAATTAATCAATTAGCCAGCCTTAATTTACGATTTATCGCAATATTTTACAATTTTACTTTTTTCACCAAAATTGAGATAGAAAAATGAAAGTCTTCGCCCAGCCAGTCCTTACTGAACCGCCAGAGCACCCCAAATTTCTTCCTACTTAATTTTTTCGAAAAAAAAAAACTTTTTGAAAAAGTTAAAAAATGAAAAATAAAAACCCATTTTTGAGGAAGTTACCAGAAGAAAAATAAAGGTGCATCATAAATAAATCGGAAAAACCTTTTCGGCGTTTTTTTCAAAGATATTTTTTCCTTTTATTTTTTTATGGTGGTAAAATCATAAAAAGTTCAAAGCGGAAACTCTCATATTGGGGCCCTTACTTTCGATTTTCTCAAGCTTAGAATTTTTTTATTACTATGTGATCTATTGGTTTTAAGGATTTTTAATATAAGTCACATTTGACGGCGGGGGTTTCCAAGAGACTAAGCCGAGGACGCCGATGAATCGGAAAATTGAGACATTACCGCTCGGCCTCCCACACAGCAGATGTTGGTCCATTCGCATCTATCCAGGGATTGAAAAGGGGAGGGTGGAGAAAACTCACCGTTGGGGGCTTAGAACCTCGGGAATCCATTATATGTCAACCTAAATTGAACTTTTTGTACACTATTTTTAATTCGTTGGCAAATTTTTTTAAAATAAAAGATTTACGGGCGGCTACAATATTCTAAGTTGTAAATTAAAATGGGTGGAAGTTTGCCATGTTCGAGCAGGTGAGACCGGATTATCCGTTGTAAGCCAGAGAATTTTAATTTCTTCACGATCTAGTGTTATGTTTTATTTTCTTAATGACCCTTCATGCCAATATTCATTCACATTTTGTCATTTATCTCATATTTTATTATATTAAGTTTCCTTTCGTAGTTGTAAGCTTGTTTTTCTTTTACATTTAAAAAACCATTTTGGATAGTGTTTTTAACTCAAAAACCCTTTTTCGCAAAATTTAAGCATTTTACAGAAGAATTTTGTACAAAAAGCCCCTTTAAAACTTTTACCTAACATGTTTTTGAGCTAAAATCCTCGGAAAAGTGAATTTTTTAATTTATTAACCAGCGAAATGCCCTAAAATACTCATGAAGACTTCTCTGAAATATTGACACCAAAACACCATAACAATGTGATTCTTTTGACCCAATATCCTGAAAAATGTCTTGCCGAAATTAAATTTTCTGGACAAAAGCCAGGAAAACACCAAAAGTCTGGATTTATAGAAGTTTCTGCTTTTAATAGAGCCTGGAAAACACAAGAAATAATTAGATAGAGTTTTTTGATCGAAAGAACAACAAAAAAACGCCAAAAATTAGATAAATTGGTGGAAAATAATGCAAAATCATGTGGAAACAGTGGCATCGCTGCCGACATCTGGTGGTTTGTTGAACCAGGGGCCACTAGAAACGAAAAGAAAATGGGGAAAACATTATAAACACTAAGAAAATGTAGAATCGTGAGATGTTAGGAAGAAAATTGGCTAAAATACAATAAAAATTGCTGTCGTCAGGTATTCTTGCAAAAACCAACTAAAACCAAGGATCGAAGGGACCTGGATTCCTTTGATCATAATGAGCATAAAGACCTATTCCCAAAACCGCCTGTCGAGGGTATAACATTCTCATTCTTTAGAGAAATTTAAAAAGATTTAAAAAAGGGGGGCCCCATGATAATACTTTGAAACCATGGCTTCCAGCGACGGCACTATGTGAAAATGGGATTTCTTGGTCGAAAAACCAGGAAACTACTTGCACTAGGCAAACACCTAAAAATCCTGTGAAAATGGCTTTTTTTAGACCTATGAACCTGTAGAAAATATTTCCCTTAATTCAGCCCTCCTACTGGGATTATCTCCGATTGTCTGAATCGATTCCTCATGATTCTAGATAACGACATTAATTTGTTGTAACTACTGCTGCTTGGACGTTTATAACTTTGAAACTATTCTCGGGTATTGACGGTTTTAACAAGGCATGATGTATTAATCTTGTATTTTACTTTGAATGAAGCCTAGATTGTGATTGATGATGTGCTACGTAAGGCACTATGTGTGCGACCTTTCAGGTGTGTTAATTACTTATCGATTTATTAGTTTAAAAGTCAGGAAAAGCGGAGGGATATTTTAAATTGATATTTTAAAAGAAGTGATTTTGGTTGATGATTTAAAAAATGGTATAAAAAAAATGCCATTAGTCGACAAATTGACGTTAAAGACTCCTCCTTTCAAACGAGTAAACAACGCTTTCAATTTAAATTCCCTTTCGAGTTGTAAGCGATGTTTCATTTTTCCCGGGGAGGGCTGACAGGGTCTTATTAAAGAGCGGGAAATAGGATTCCTGAATGTAGTGGGGAGCGTTGGAAGAGTTTTCGTCGGGGGTTTCCGAAAGGGAGTTGCGGGTGCCGAGAGGAAAAAGTCGAATTAGTGTTCGAGTGTGGACGGGGTGGGGTTGAAGCGTTCACCAGTTTCGCAGGGCAATGATGGATCGGTTCAAGTCTATTGGTTCAAAACCTATTCGGAAACTGGAGGACGCCGCTAATAGCTTTCAAACGCCTTCACGCCTACTGACAGTTTTTTTCCGGCATCCTTACCTTAATATTCTTAACATCACCTCAAATATAATAGCAATAACGAATTTTAAGAAAGAGCAGATGTCAGCCGGCGTTTGGCGATCCTCTAGGCTGAGCAAAAGTCAGGTTCAGTCAAAACTGCCCTTTCAACCCTCCTCTTTTATCTTTATTTACTCAACTGCACAATCAATTACTTCTTAGGACAATCAATAATTGTTAACTTTTTTCTTTTTAACCTTCTCAAAGAGAAGTTATTGTGACACCTTCCATGATGGTTTCTAGCACAGGTTGGACGAAAAATGATTAGTGATCTTTACCATATAGTTTCAGTGGTGCCAACCGTTCGTCCGTCGCAATTTTCATCCGATTTCACAAAATTCACAGAATCTTTCTTTCATATTTCAAGAAAGCTTTTTTTCGAGTCTGTCTAAAGTTTTATTTATTGCGCTACGGCCGTACTATTCGTCAGATCCTAACCAAATTTTCACCAAATTGTCGCGTTAGTTCTAACACCGGACAAGTCATTTTTCCAAGGTTTTTAGGAGAGCCAAAATTTATTTCTCAAGAAGATTAATTTCTCACTGGAATCAATGCATAGCCTGTTGGCTAAATCGTGAACTACGCGTTTTCTGTTGGTAATATGGTTAAACTACCAACGGAATTCGATCCACCACAAAATTTACCATCAGAAACAATGCCTAACTCAAAATTGATAAAAAATGACTTATCCGGTGTTGGAACTAAAGCGATGAAATACTCCTTATTTTAAATCAAATGTAATGAAAAAGAAAAAAAAAGTTTCTCAAAAAATAGATGGGAGAAAATTGCTGTATTTCTACTCGTTCTGTGTGGCCTGGCTGGGCGAAGACTTTCATTTTTTCTACCTTGATACCGAATTTTCAATATCAGGGATGACAAAGTTACGTTTTCCTTCTTTGAGGGGAAGTATATCGGAGGGGGAAGTATAACGGAGGGAGAAGTATAAGGGAGGGAAAGTATAAAGGAGGGGAAGTATAACGGAGAGGGAAGTTTTTTTTTCCAAAAAAATTTTTTTTCGACGCATTTTTCAAGTTTTTTTTTTTAGATTTTCTACGTTTTTTTTCCAAAATTTTTTTAAGAATCAAGGTAGAAATATTGGGATTTTTGCCCAAGGTTGGTCCCTGTTGTAAGGGGTGGACGTATGAAATTTCTCCCCCACGAAGAGGGTATCACAATAACTTCTCTAAGGAAGTTAAAAGGTCAGGGTTTTGGTATTTTTAAGTCGAGGAATTTAACTTAGAGATGGGGAATTTGGTGACAGGAGTTAAACATTGTTTTCCTCGGCAAAGCTAGAATCAGTCGATTTGTATTCTCGGTGAGCGGTGAGGGCGGAGGTTATTTGGTGTATGGCGAAAAGGGGTGGTAAAATGCCGTGGGGGGGAGGGGGCGCCGTTAGAAACAATTTGGTTTGGGAGAAGCGACGGGGCATTGTTGCATGAAGAAATGCTTTCGAAGAGGGTGCCTTCAACCCCAGACAGCTCGAAACATTTGTCAAGGTCGTCTCTCAAACTCAAACCAATCCCCCATCCGCCAAATTTTTTTTTACGACGAAAAAAAAAACGCCAAAAAAGTCGTTCATTATTATTGCAATAATTTTTAAAAATAAATTATACCTGACAATTATTTTTTTAAATAAAAAGAGTCTTAAAAGTAGGTAAACTAACTTCTTAATGAGAAATTTCCTGATTTCCCTTTTATTTTCTCATTTTCTTTTTCCCTAAGATCTTATCGAAGAGTGAGAACGAGGACACTGTCGCCTCCTATTCAAAGACAGTTTTCTTTATCTTTCCTTTTCTTAATTAAAACTCATAAAAAAAGAGACAAAAAATCATAGTGGAAGAGTGGTAAATTCGAGGATCTTTTTAGATATTAAAATAGTCCCTTGACTCGACTTTAAGTAAATTTTTAACTTACTAAGGAAAAAAGGACTTGTTTGAAGAGCTTCCAACGAAAACTTCCTTAAAGAGAAGTAAAAATTAATATAGGAGGGGTAAGTATAAATGAGGGGAAGTATAACGGAGGGGGAATTATAACGGAGGGGGAAGTATAAAGGAGGGGAAGTATAACGGAGGGAGGATTTATATTTTCAAAGAATATTTTAAGTTTTTCTTTTCTTTCCAAAAAATATTATAATTTTTATTTTATTTTCTTTAATTTTTCTACGAATCGAGGTAGAAATAATGGGATTTTTGCTCTAGGGAAGTCCCTCTCGTAGAGGGTGGAATTATGAAATTTCTCTCTACTGAGATGATAAATTATGTAAAAATGATGATTTTTTTTACACCGAAAATTCTTAAAAATATAAGGAGTATAATATGGAGAAAATCGGACAGACGCGTCTAGACGGTTCGGCCGCAGCGAATTTTTAAAATTTCTATCAGACATTATATCTCCGCCATTTTTTGAAATTAAAAAATCGCCCTCGTTAGTTTCTTGTTCACCGACGAAAGAAAATTTGGTGAAAATCAGTTGAAAACTGTGGCCGTAAAGTACTCCGGAAAAGGACGGCCGGACGGCACCACAGACAAAGTTGAGATCGGTGAAGATTCGATTTGACCCTCCGGGGTCGGGAAGACCCTTCTCCAAAAACCCGAAGTGGAGGGTATCACAATAACTTCTTTAAGGAAGTTTAAAAAATAGTAGTAGACTTAAGGATGTTTTAGCAAATAAAATAGCCCCTTGAATTGACTTTTTTGACTTTAAAAACAAGTTATTGTGATACCCTCCGAAAGGTATGTGTGATTGAGTGATCTTCGTCGAAGTTTAGAAATTAGTTTGTAGAGCCATTCAGATTTTTTTTTCTGGAGCGGGGGGTTTTCGAAATTTTCAGACAATATTTTAGGTATTTTTTTACGTCTATAAATGATTAGATTAATGAGGTAGATAACGAGGCGGTACCTATTGGAAAGAGAGCGGAGTTACCGATCCAACCCCCCGATACGACACAAGCGCATTCTCTTGATCAACCCTCAAACTACATGAACAACCCTTCATAAAGCGCGAATTTTGAAATAACGAAAAAAAGGTTATTTTCATTTTTTATTCATAATTGTTCACAACTTTCGTGATAAAGAAATCGAAGTCGAAAACGTTTCCTGAAACTTCGATCCGATTACGAGGCGACACGAGACCCCATGCGGATAATTACCGCTTTTAAGACACGAAAACATGATTTTTTTCTTACCCCCTTCTTTCATAACTCATTTTTTAAAAATATTTAACCTTCTATACTTTGGGATCGTAGTTCATGTATGAGATGACCAGCTGGATATAACAGATTTGATATGTCGTAAAAGGAGAGATGAATTAAACGTCTAAATGTTGAAAACAGAAGGTTTTTCTTGGAAGTTCGACGTTGTATGCAAATGCAGTCGTTCCGTTGATTGCGGCCCGCCTCGGATCCGTTTTACTCAGGTTTACAGCCACCGAGGGTTCTACTCCGGGGGGTTGAATCTCCCCAGAGGCCACTATACCCATCAGTCCCAACGACTTCAAAACAGGTTGAAACCTAACTTTCCATCTCACGCTCATTAAATTTTCCAGATGGCCTCACAAACTTGGTGATAGACTTATCCCCGCACCCGTCTTATTTTGCATTAAACTTTCATTATTTTCGATTCGAAAACTTTTGATAAAGATACACTAGGGTTAATGAAGCCTCCTAGTTCTATTTAGAAAACCATTAAATTTTTGGTGCTGAAATAACTTAAATTATCAGTTTGAAACACCTTTTATTTTAGCTTTGTTTCACCCGCAGTTTGAAACTCCAGGAACATGCGCAGAAGGATTTGGACGTCCGTTCAAATCGTTTGTCCGTCAAATCTGAAGTCATCTGACGTCAAATTAGACGCGCAAATGCATCTGCGCTTGCTCCAGAAGTTTCAGAGGAGTTTCAAACTGCTGCTGGAACAAAGCTTTATGATTTTTTTTAAAAAACTAAATTTTTATGCCATTTTAGAAAAAATGAGGTTGCCTGTGGTGATAGAAGTTTAGCCTTCCGTATTTATTGTGTTTAAGAAGTTATTGTGATACCCTCCACGCCGGGATTTTGGTTTTTGGGCCTGAGGGTCAATTCGAATATTGATCTTTACCTATCTCAACTTTGTCTGTGGCTCCGGCCGTCTGGCAGTACCATTTTTTTCTGTAACACTTTACGGCCACAGTTTTCAACCGATTTTCACCAGATTTTCACCAAATTGTCTTTAATCGGTGAACAAGAATCTTGGCGATTTTTGAATTTCAAATAAATGGCGGAGATACGTCTGTTTGAAATTTAAAAAAAATTCCGTTGACCCGATTTCACCAATTACTCCTGATATTTGTTAAGAATTTATGGTCATTTTTGTACCTTAATCATCATTTTAGAAGGGGGAAATTTCTTACTTCCACGCCTTACGAGAGGGACCTCTCTGGGCAAAAATCCATTACTTCTACCTTGTTATTTAAAAAAATTTCGAAAAAGAATAAATACCTAAAACTTAGAAAATTGTTTGGAAAAAAAATTTCCTCCTCCGTTATACTTCCCCTCCGTTATACTTTCCTTCCCATATACTTCCCCCTCCGTTTTACTTCCCCTCCGCTATACTTCCCCTCCTATATTTTTACTTCTCTTTAAGGAAGTTCCCGTCGGGGCCATCTCCAGACTAGTATGTTTATTTATCTTGAAAAAGTGGGGAGCTTTTGTTTAAATTCGCAAAAATGGCAGAGATCTGCTTTTTGATTCGCTGAGGCCGTACAATAATTGATTTATTAGGTACATATGATTTTTTTTTAAGTTATGGTAGTTAAGAAAAAAAAATGAGTTCAGGCAGATTTTTATTGTTGTTTATTTTGTCGTTGTTCGTTTCTTCCTGCCGTTCAGTTAAAGTTTGTGATGCAATGAGATGTCGACGGGAAGGAAGCGCTGGTAAATACAGGCCAGGACACAGGCCGCTCAAATATAATGAGGCACCTTATATAGCGGTTATGATGACCATGGATAAGAAACCATACTGCTTGGGGGCAATGGTAAAATTGGAAGCTGCAATAAATGGTCATGATGTTGTTGTGATGACAACTTGTACATGTACGCATCGTGAGACGAATTTCCTTGTCGGCATCGGAAGTAATTATTACGATTACCAAATAAGATTCATGCAAACTTATCAAATTCAAGAACAAAGAAGGAATTACCCAGACTGTGATATTTCGAACACTTACGACTCAGCGGATTTTGTTTACATGGTACCTCCATATAGAGATTATTTTCCTATTAGACAAGCTTACTTTAAATCTAAGGATGCGGATGTCTATGTTAATTACATTAATGGGCTTATGGAGAAACATGAAAATGAATGTTTTGGTTTCGGCTTTGGTGGTTATGAATTCATTGGGTCTACTGAGGGTCCATACGAACGTCAAGGGAATATCGGAAATATTCTTAACATATATAACTATCGACTCATCACTGACGCAGAATGCGAAAAGTATGTGCCGAAATGCTGCGGAAATTGGTTGGATATCGGAGGTAAAAAGTCGATACGAGGATCGTTGCATTGTGCCATACGTGGAAGAGAGAACAGTTTATGCTACGGCATGCTTGGAAGTCCTATAATTTGCGATGGGTACTTAATCGGATTGCTCAAAGGACATCTCAAATGCTCTCCTGATAACAAAAACTATGCTGGTCCCGACTTGTATGTCCCGATAAATAAAAATCTTGATGATTTTCTTAGTAGAAAGGTATCTCCTGGATATTCATATTCACGTCCGAAACCCGAGTGTCTTCCAGATAGCATTAGTGAGTTCGAAATTGAAGAAATTTACACAAAAGACGATGGATCAAATAGCACTGCTGGAGGTGAAGGTGGTTCTGGTGCTGCTGCTGAAAGTGCCGAAAGTAAAAAGAAAAAAAAGCTAAGAGATGAGGAAGACTACTACTACGGCGTTGCCACACCCAACTACTTTAGGCAGTCTTTTCTGCCCTTATTTACAACGACAATAGCACACTTTGTACTATCCATCTAAATTATATTTGATAAATCATTCATATTATGACAATTCTTTTCAATGATGAGTGGGTTAACTTTTTTTTGATGCAATTCTAGTTAAAAACATCATCCATGTTATGGACTCTGTTTCTTCCAAACTTCTGCTGAAGAAAGGGCCTTTTGAAAGGTTTAGTTAGAATTTAGTTTTTGGTTTTAGTTTTTAGTTTAGTTAGAGTTTAGTTAGAAATATCTTTAGTTTGAAAGGTTAAGTCAAACTTAATGAATTAATCTCTCAATTAAGAAATGCGATTTCTGAGATATTTAAAAAGTAAGAGTTTTTATTGGGTGCAATTTGCTCCGATCATTGAGTAGTTAAAAGAGTTCAATCTGAGGGATACCCAAGGGACTTTTTCTGATCAGCTATTCCCTTCCCTTTTTAAACCGTTTTAGTCATTTCTGGGCTATAAGCTTTGAATAAGCGGGGGTGGTTTTTCATGCGCCACCCCCGTCAAAAGAAAGGGTTCTTTATTCGAAAAAAAATTAAACTTTTACACGAGGGTGTCGAACCTTAGAGGGGTTAAAGGATGGATTTCCATAGTAATCGCGTCCGGGCAACTTGACAATTCCCGCTGCTTGTTAGCCGTTTTCTCGTGGGAGCGTTTGTTAAAAGGTGTTAACTGAGAAAAAAAACTCAATTTTTATTTTCAAAATGAGATGAAAAACAATGACACAAAAGGCAATCTTTGTTTGAATGATACATCAGGATGGGACATTAGCACGCGTGACCCTTCTCTATCTCGAAATTGCTAACTGACTGTGAAAAAATTCAGTAGCCCTCCTACATTAAGAAATCTTATCTCATCCGTTGATGTCTGGTGATATTTCAATGCGACAGTGAAGTCCACTGTCCAATGAGTGGAACCCTCTGTTTCTCCCAGAAGCTTTCACTCAAGAACATCATTGATTCAAACCTACAATAACCATTCTAAGAAATCAAGAAAGCAAATTTTTTGTGGAACCTAAATTTTTTTCACACGCGAGCGAAGCGTACAGTAAATTTACGTTATTACAAGTGACGAGTTATTCTTTTAGGTTCTAGAGAAAATGAACTGTAATTCCGTTATATTTCACGTTGAAGGATACATCCGTCAATGTCTACCGGGTTTGCCTCTACAGCAGGCTTTATCATCCCCCTTCGCCCATTCCGTTCTCAATCCACTAATTGGAAAATAATAAAAAAAACAAAAGACATTCTTAAGTTTAAAAAAAAAAGGTTTATTTTTTGTAGGGATTTAAAATGATCAAGTTTTTGAGTGATGTTTTGCAGTTACGAGTTCACCCTCTTTTCCCCGAGCGTTATTTTTTCCCCTCTACCCTCTGACAATTTTGTCATTGACAGAGCACCTATGTAAACAGCCCTTAATTTAATTTTTTCCTGTATATTAAACATGAAAAAATCGTCTACGTTAGACTTTCAGAATGATTACTAAAATTTTTATTTTGAAAAAACATCACGGAGACCATCAAAATTTTGAATTTTAAACTTAATTATGTTACATAATGGTTAAGTTTTGAAGATAATATTAGCCTCTACGCGATATTATTAACTAATTTCCCACGCAGATCCGTCAACGTCAACACCCACAGGTTGATTACTCCTAACGATAAATCCTGAGATCCGGGCAAGGTCGAAACGTTCGAAATTTCGCGTATTTCGCAATTTTATAGGAAATAAGTTGACATTTCAAGAATGCTGGGTGACTTTGCATTTAAAACAATGTCCGCTTAGAGATTAGTCAGTGTCTGCTTTTTTTCTCATTTATGTCCATAAAATGTGGGTATAATTCAAAATCGTCACTGACATGTCGTATTTTCACGGATGGCTCGATTGTTATTTTAGTTGAGACGTTATTGGGACTGTCGATCCTTCACGCCCACCGCAGGGGTGGAAATAATCACGGCTGACAGTCGCTCGACCCCTGGAGACACTAAACGCGTCCTCATCTATCGACGTCGATGAAGACATTTCGATATAAAAATTATAGAAATAGAACAAGAAGAGAATCATCAAAAGGCGGCGAATCGTATGTCCGTCATTAATCATTCAGATAGTATCGAAATAAGAATGAATAGCCCTTTCGAATCAAAAACCTTTTGATCCCCATAATGTGAAATTTTCGTCTTGAGTTTGAAAGGAAAAACATGGAGTGAGATGGAGAATGAAAAAAAAAACGATCGGTGTAGCCCCGCCCCGATGTGTATTAATTGGTTGTGCCCGTTTGAAAAATGTAGCCGGTCCGCGGGTTGATTGGTTCCCAGAAAGACTAATGACCGTTGACGTCACTTCTTCCGAAGGGGGTGAGGGTTCGGACAGCGGCCCACTGCCTCGGTTTTTAATCACGTGTGGGGCGGCTACGGGGGGGTGACCCCGAGGGGCCTTTGATTGACACCGGACTCAATCATAAGAAAATATTGAACGCATTTGTACACATCAGAGTTTTTAAATTGGTCCTCCGAACGTCTTGAGCGATTAGTTCGGCAACGGCGTCCTCCCCCTTGTTAGCTATGAGAAAAAAGAAAACTTTTTTAAAGAAGCCGATAGGTATTCGAATAATTGAGCCCGACTTGCTTCGTCATTCCTTTTAAAACTGAGAAACAAAGAATCCAAACAAAATAAGAGGTCGGATCTTCTGCTACGGTCATCGCTCATCAATCTTACGGGTTTCACAACTTCGCCACCAAAATGCAGTTTGGAAAAGGATTCTATGAAAGCAAAATCTAATAGAAACTAGTGATGTTAGAATAGAGAATCGAGTTGCTTTCTCCTGGTGCTCGATAGACGGAGACAATTAAAAAGTCATTACAATTATATTGTAGTTAGCACTACCCCTAGGTTACACTTGCGTAACATCGCCTTTTTACCGACAAAACTGGTTGATCGGGGAAAACTGGTTGATCGGGGATTGAAGGTTTTCTTTTGTAGCAAAACTCGATTGTATCGAGCAGGATGTCACCTTGAGTCTTCAGTTCAAGAAGTCAACATCCGTTTCACGGGGTCTGATTCGGGTCATGACCTTTTTGAATTCGCGAGGCGGTTGATTCTCTTTGTACCTGAAAAAAAAATTCTCCTTTTGACATTCCTAAAAAGTCCTTGGAAAGGGAACGTCGAAACTATGTGTGGAACCAGGGTCTCATTTATCCCCTTAATTCGTCCCATTTGTTTAAAAACGGATTCCGACGGCAGATTCCGTCGTACAAGTTCGCCTGCAACCGTCTTTCATCTATAGCGACCTCAACCTCTTTTTACGCATGTAAAAAGTTGAGGGTGAATTAATTAAAGTCGCATTTTCTATAATGAGAAGCTTGTATGGTTATCGGGATATGTGGGCGATGGGTAGAAGCCATTACGCGGAAGAACCTAATCGACCCTCGCTGGCCAATCACTCACCCGCGACATGAGGATTGGCTCCCGCCTCGATCCCTAATCGCCCCCCGGGCATTAGGAACCCAGAGGATAATTAAAAAGAGATTAACTCCTACGGGTTCCGACCGACTCGGGAAAAATCTCCCAGAAAAGAGGCTTCGAGTGTAGTCGTGACCACACGTAAAACACTAACGAGGTCTTAGACTTATAATCCTTAACGCCTCTGTATACGTAACTACTATTAATTATCCCCAATCAAATGACAATCTTTACAGTTTCTAACATGGCGTAATTGTTTCATGAATAAATCCGCTTGGCTACGCTGGACTTTGTCATTCTTGTTTTTTAACCTTTTTGTGCTTTAAAGTCATCATAGGACAATCAGTGACCTTTAAATGGGTGGTCTGATGTTTAAACGTTCCTTAATTGACAAGGGGGATAAAAAAAGGGTTCCTAATAGGCGGACAATATCAAGTTGTCTTAATAGCCTCTGAAGTACAAACTCTCGAATGTCCTCAAAATCTCCTCGGACGTCTCAACTCCTGTATAAATATATATCACCCACACTTCTCTGGCGTTTTACCAAATACTTATTTATTTTTTCCGCCTTGTTCAACCTCCTGCCGCCCTTGAGTTATGTAAACGAATTAATAATATATTTATAGCATCTGTTCGACTAGTCTACGTTCCCAAAAACGTTTTTTCAATACATTTTTCTTTTGACCGTGCATATTTTTAGTGGCACGAAATTTTTACGAAAACGCCTGCTGCTTTGTCGGTTTTTGCTCGAACTTCTGAGCTTCTATTTTGAATTGCTACTTTTATTTTATTTCCGCTGTTACATGAAAAATCTGATAGTGGGAAACCTGAATCTTCCTTTCTTCTACTTCCTGATCAACCTTCAAGAAAATAATGACTCAAGACATCCATTAAAATCCTTCCTGAATCCTTGAGTTTTCTATTGTAATCATTATCACATTAGCCCCCTCTCACTTAAGTTTATGGATTAAAAAAAATGTTTTTTATTCGAAATCGATAAAAAGCTTGAGGCTTCCAGTTTTATGGTATTAACGTAAAAAGGGCGATTTTTCTTTGTTAGTTCTGGTTGATGAAAAATCGGTTTTTTTGTCCCACCGTCGTTTTACTATCATCGAATAGGATCTTGCATTATCCCTGATGAGTTTTTAATCGTTTTGTTTCGGAGTATGTCCTCTCTCCCTTGACCCAGGGTCGCGTCTGGGAATTAAAATGACATTTTGTTTTTCCTCGTACGTGAAAAGATTGAATATAACGACGTTTTAAAGACTCGAATAAAAAAGCGACGGCGGATTTTTGTTTTTGGCATTGATGAAAAGTGTGGACAAATGTTGAAACATCAAGGAGGCTTACCGCCGCCGTCTTATTTCAATCTCGCTCCCTTTTTTTTAAACCTACAAATACGTCGAAAACGGATTTTTCGTGTGTTTCAAAGGAGGGGTGACGTGGGGAATTTTAAAGGAAGTTGTCGACGGCAGACCCCGCGGGACAAATGACGGAGTCCGGGCCTTTTCTCCCTCCTGATATTAATTTTACGTTGAACGCAGGCCCTTTTCGTCCTCGTCAATTTTTCAAAAAAGAACCCCCTCATTCAATTTAGCAAAGTCCAACATCAAAAAAAAAAAAAATCGATATAACCGACGATTTATCAATGGTTTAAATTACACGTGGAAAAATGGTGAGGGTTTACGAGATTAAAACTCGTTTTGGGAGCGTGTAACAAGTAGTCTGGCCAATTTAGGCGTCCCCGTTTGACGAGGACTTCTCGCCGCGGATTAGGCCTCATCATAGAAGCGAACACCCGCGGATAATCCCCCTTCAATTATCTCCTCCATTTTGTTTTTTCCGTCCATTTAACTCCGCTGGCGATTATTGTTTTTCCCGCGCAGCTTCACAAATTAGGTACCCACTAAACCGTGGATCAATCTCGGTTTTATTACATTTTCACAGTTAACTAATTTCTCACACCGCTGAATCCCATAAAACTTTCAAATTAAATTATCTCTTTAAAAAAAATTAGTTTCTAAAAAAAAAAATAATTTTTTCGTGTCTTTGACGGGAGATGAGAAAATATGGGTTCCCATTAGGATAAAGGGGGATGTTGGTAAATTGTCATAATCAATCCGGTTATTACCTGGTTTACGGTCGAACATTTTTCCACTCTCTCCCTGGTCTCTTTTATTCTGCCACTTAGGGATGACCGTTCAAAAAAACAGATACGGCCCGTGTCATCGGATTTAACACGCTAAATCCAACGAGACAGGCGTACTAATACGCTTATATTATATTATCTTAATGCCATTTTTATAACAATAAAACTAGAATAAGTTATTTTATGGCTATAAAAGCAGTTCCGACAATATGAAACAAGCGTAGGGTGTTTGGGTAAGGTTGGGCGGAGATTGAAGCTGAAGCGTAACAGGCAGACGATAAGGTGAAGTTTTGTGGCAATTCTAACTCTTTTACCTATAAATGACCCGATCTTAAGTAGGTAAAAAGTGCTAGTGTGTTTGCTCGCCAAAAGAAAAAAGGGGGGCATCATTTTCCCGCCAAAAAATTTAGTAAGTTTCCCGAATCAGAGTAAAAGGCCGAGTTCGCGCTAATAAAGAAAAAAAAGGGTTCTTTCCCGCCAAAAATAATTTAGGGGTATTATATTAGCTTGTTCCAAGTTGAAACTGATTAAAAACTCCTGGAGCACGGAAGGATTTGCACGTCAAATTTGAAGGACAAACCATTTGAACGACGTCAGTGTTGACTCAAATCCTTCTGCGCATGCTCCAATAGTTTCAAACCAGTTTCAACCTGCGGTTGGAACAAAGCTAATGTCTTTCCTTCGGGTTCCCCCTCACATCCTTTCGCGCGAGCTTTGGGGTTCTCCGGTTTCAAAACCCTGATGGTTTTATTGTTGTTAATTTTGTCGTTCTTCGTTTCATCTTGCTAAAGCTTGAAGTATGTGCAATGAGATGTTGAAGGAAAGGAAGAGCCGCTAGATTTCGCTAGCGGCTTATCAAAAATGAGAAGCCGCCGTTATGATTGATAAAGAAGAAAACCATTCTGCTTGACATTGTCAGCAAAAGAGTTAGAAAAGAGAGGAATATTGGGCTACAGGTTATGTTCTAATTTCATCTTGTACTTTGGCTTACGAAAGATTAAATAAACTGTTATGTTAATATAGATAAAATGAGTTCAGATGTGTTTATTTTGTCGTTTTCGCGTTCAATTAAAGTATGTATGATGCACTGAGATGTCGAAGGGTTTTGCTTCGGTTTTGGAGGATATGAATTCATTGGGTCACCGATGTTCCATTCGTGACGGGAGTAAAGGAAGTATTCATAACATATATAACGATAATCACTGACGCAGAATGCGAAAAGTATGTGCCGAAATGCTGCGGAAATTGGTTGGATATCGGAGGTAAAAAGTCGATACGAGGATCGTTGCATTGTGCCATACGTGGAAGAGAGCACAGTTTATGCTACAGTATGCTTGGAAGTCCAATAATTTGCGGTGGGTACTTGATCGGATTGCTCAAAGGACACATCTCAAATGCTCTCCTGATAGCAAAAAACTGTGCTGGTCCCGACTTATGTCTTCGTGATTTTTTTGCTATGAAGGTAGATTCTGGATATTCATATTCTGCGAAGCTGAGTGTCTTGAAGATGGCTTTAGTGAGTTCAAAATTGAAGGACTTTACTCAAAAGTGGATGGAAATGCACAGCGGCAGGAAGTGGTGCTGAAAGCGACGAAAACAAAAAGAAGAAAAGCTGAGAGATGAGAGGACTACTACTACGGCGTTGTCTCTTCAGTAGTAATGACACTTGCTCAACCCATAATACCTATCCAATCGTACCTATGCCAAAAAAAAACAACTTTTGAAATTTTTAACTAATTTTGGTTTTTCTCACCTGATTAACGTCATTATCAATTCTACCAACTGTTTATCATACGCAGAAAGTTTATTTTAAACAAATTTTGATCTTTACATCTTCAATTTCGACGTACCTACTGAATATATTTTAAAGTTCCGTTTTTCTTGGAGATTGAACGCACTTATTCCCGGGGGAGATTCGGAGGAGCCGGGGGAGATGTTCGCTCATCCCATCATGGCGACTCCGTAGCAATCAATATGGCCGACTCCTCTCCCACCGGCCTTCTTAAGCCGACTTTACTCCGAGAGCCTCATTAATTCTAGATTAGTAACGCATTATTTCGAACCTAGAAACACACATCGTGATTTTAAACTTTTACAAGACACGGATCGTTAACTAAAATATTTTTTATTCCTCTTATAATCCCGTGATCACGGTTACAACTAAAACGGTTACCAAACTAAAAAAAAAAAAACAGGGAGAGAAATAACTTTTTAATAGGACGTCAATTTCTGTTTCTTATTTCATTAACCTTAGAAACAAAAACGTTTTTTTTTCCTTCATGATCGCTGGCCATTACTTTAAATCGCCCTTGTTCATGCCTAATCCATTCTTGTTTAAAAAATTGTATAATACTCCCACACCTGTATAAAGGCCGCATAAAAAAATACATGAATAGATTTCACACCTCGGATCAGATAAAAAAGGTGCTAACCGTTTAGATAGACCGGAAACCCCCTTCTACACCATTTTTATAAAAATAATTTTCTCTCCGGAGTTTTCGAACGAATTAAATAAAATTAATTTTCCCCTCTTTTGAGCCTGATCGACGGAGTGAAAAGTGGGCTGGTGTTTCTCATCCAATAAGCCTTCACGATTAAAGTTAACAACATAATGACTCCAAAATGGATATTAATTTCGATAAAAAAAGTTTAATAGCTGCCTACTCAACAGAGAATTGAGGAAAAATTTTATAAAGTTATTAGATCTGCGGAAACTGTGTTGTCATTCAAAAATATTGTGTCATAATCCAATTTGACAAAACTCAAAAATTGAGGGAAATAACCAACAGAAGCCACTAAAACATCAAAATTGAGTAAATCGTTCAAAAATCTAGGAGTTATAATTTTTGAGGAAATAATGCACAGACTCCACACTTTTTCAGAACGAACTTCTTATTATTTTTTCTAGAGAAACAACTAAAGAAATTTAAAATCAAAATTAATAAGCGAGTGCATATATGTCGACATAATGCAGTTCGCCATAATTCATTTGATCATATAACAGAAATTGTAAGTTACGTTCACCATAAAAAAATCTGCAAATCAACTTAAAATACAGTAGACCCTCGTTTATCCGTACAATTGGTTCTCGACCAAGCGCGGATAACGCGAAAAACGGATAATCGAGGGTTTTTTTTTAGAGTGTTTAATAATTTTATTGGCTACGAAAATGATGTAACTATAAAGTTTCGTAGTCATTTTATGGTTCTAAACGTTAAATAAATAAATATGTAAAAAACATTTATTTAGTTAAAAACAAAGTATATAGGGAGTAAATGCTAAATATTGGGAGAAAAGCTGAAAAAAAAAGCGCGGATAAACCGAGGAACGGTTAAACGAGGGACGGATAAACGAGGGTCTACTGTAGTGAAAACATGCATCTCATCATAAAAAAGAGATTGAAAACTCGTCATAAGACAGTTGAATAAAGGAAATTTCACTTCTCGTTTCGCCAAAAGACAGTTACCGTTCATAATGCATCTCGACATAAACTAGGGACAGCCGAAGTGCAGACATATTTTTGCCATTTAAAAAGGGATTATTGCAAAACAAAAAAAAAAAAAAAAAAAAAAAAAAAAAAAAAAAAAAAAAAAAAAAAGTTCTTTCTAATGTATTTCGATGTCCAAACGCATTATGGCAAATGCATTGTGCTAAAAAATTTTCAATTTTTGTGAACTTTGTGTTCAATTGCATAATGGCGAAATACGTTTTTTCCACTATTTTAGGGTGAAATGCGTTATTTGACCATAAAATAGCAGATATCGTATGGTAAGTACCGTTAAAAAAATCAGCAAATAAACATAAAGAAAGTAGTCGAAAAAGCGTTTCAACTCAACATAAAGAAGAGATTGAAAACTCGACATACACAGTTGAACATGAAGGAATCTTTTATTTCTAGAACTTCTTATCTCTACAGACAGTTTCTTTCATTTCAACATAATGCATCTCGACATAAGCTAGGGACAGCCAAAGTGCAGTATTTTTCCCCTTTAAAATGGGATTATGGCGAAAGAAAAAAACAAAACAAGACAGTTCCCCTAATGTATTCGATGTCCAATCATTATGGCGAAATGCATTATGCCGAAAGTTTTCAATTTTTGCGCTTTATGTTCAATTGCACAAAACACATTTGGTGAACTGCAGATTTTTATGTTGAAACGCATTTTTTTCCACTGTTTTGGAGTGAAATGCGTTATTTGACCTAAAATAGCAGATATCGTTACCGTTTACCATAAAAAAATCTGCAAATCAACTTAAAGAAAATAGTCGAAAACATGCCTTTCTACATAATGCATCTCATCATAAAGAAGAGATTGAAAACTCGACATAACACAGTTGAACATAAAGGAAACTGTCATTTTCTAGAACCTCTTTTTTCCCTAAAAGACAATTTCCTTTGTTTCGACATAATGCATCTCGACATAAACTTGGGACAGCCAAGAGTAGGCATATTTGCCATTTAAAAAGGAATTATGGCGAAACAAAAAAAAAAAAAAAAAAAAAATGACAGTTCCCCATAATGTATTTCGACATTGCAAACGCATTATGGCAAAAGTTTTTGAATTCTTGAGACCTTTATGTTGAATCGCATTTTGGTGAACTGCAGATTTTTTATGTTGAAATGCCCATTTTTTTTATGTTCCACTATTTTAGGGTGAAATGCGTTATGCCGAACAGCGTAGCAAGCCTGCTATTAAAAAAATTTAAAAAATAGGATTCGAGCCTAAGAAAAACGTATGCGCGCAAATGTCCGAGAAGCCACCGCCGGCTACTTTATTACCTTTCCCACTTTAATTTTTTATGAAAAATCACGTTCCGTCCGACTAACTTATGGTCGGAACGGTTTTTCACTTGTGCTTAATTAATCACGAGTCGGAATTTAAAGTTTGCCAATTAAACTTAAAAATAAATTGTTTATAAAAATATAACAATAAAGGAAAAACTATGTCTGGGATTATGAAAGGATTTTTTTTATTAAGAGTTGGCCTTTTCTCATGAAATATGAGGATAATTAATAAAAGCTGCTACTGGTCGTACACGCACTATCTGATCTCTGATGTTCGGACCTCCCTTCGGGAAATCTTATTAAACTGTCTGACTGAGGCTTATCAAGGTTTCTCATGTGTCAAAAACAGAAAATTTCTCAGAATAAATTTAATTAATTTAAAGAAAGAGTTTTCTGTCTTTGAAAATATGTTTTGAAACGTAACGACGGATCGAATCAGAGAGACATTACGGGCTGTCAACAATCGTTAACATTGATAATTCATCAGAGAGAATCTACGTTTAAAAAGTATTCCTTTTTATCCTCCCGCGTGTCCTCGTTCTCCGGACAAATCAAACGGGACGTAATGGCTGGTGGAGGCCGAGGGGGCCCCCAAGGCATCGCACGCCATCCAGCAATCAATGTTCTCACAACCTACGACTCGACGGCTAATGGCTATTTGATGGCCTCCGACAGAACACAAAGATCCCCTGGCCCTGATTAAAAGAATTCGCTCTAATTACTTTTTATTTTGGATTTCCTTTTTGAGTTTCGTGCTTCAAACGAGCTATCTTGGTTAAAACAATTGAATATTTCATATTTTCTTAATGATCATACCTGTAGCTACTTAAGAACGATGACAACTTTTAGGGTGATCTCAAGTGAGCATCAACAAACCCTTAGACTGTCCTTTCCCTGTGGCCTATCATCTTGAGATTTGCAGCATTTCAGGTTTTCTTAATGATCATACCTGTAGCTACTTAAGAACGATCAATTTTAAGGGTGATCTCAGTGAGCATCAACAAAACTGGCCTTAGACTGTCCTTTCCCTGTGGCCTATCATCTTGAGATTTGCAGCATTCAGGTTTTCTTAATGATCATACCTGTAGCTACTTAAGAACGATGACAATTTTTAGGGTGATCTCAAGTGAGCATCAACAAAACTGGCCTTAGACTGTCCTTTCCCTGTGGCCTATCATCTTGAGATTTGCAGCACAGCTACATTCAGGTTTTCTTAATGATATCTGTAGCTACTTAAGAACGATGACAATTTTAGGGTGATCTCAAGTGAGCATCACAAATGGCCTAGACTGTACTTTCCCTGTGGCCTATCATCTTGAGATTTGCACACAGACTACATTCAGGTTTTCTAATGATCATAACTGTAGCTACTTAAACGATGACAATTTTTAGGGTGATCTCAAGTGGAGCAACCAAACTGGCCTTAGACTGTGCTTTCCCTGGACCTGTCATCTTG
>JACGAQ010002633.1:0-38633 GCA_014119065.1 Orius insidiosus
AAAACCGACATTATCACAATAACTTCTTTAAGGAAGAAAAATAATTAAGTACAAATTTATAGAGAATTAAATTTCCTACAATTTTTATTTTTTAGGTGTACAAAATGAAACTCAGCCTCAGGGTAAATTTGAATTTTGTAGATTTTAGCCGAGTTTCATTTTGTACACCTAATATTTAGACGACAAAGCCTCTTTTCTTTTTGATTTCCTCTTTTAGTGACTTATCCTTCCTATTTCGACCAGAAAAAACACCATTTTAGTATTACCAGGAGTTTTTCACATATTTCTAAGCTATAACATCATGTTTTTCGGTTTTCCTTGGTCTTCGACCTAAATTCGGTCGAGACTAAAAAGTAAAAAAAATTCTATGCATAATTAGGTATGTTATTTTATTTATTTTTTAATTATTTTATTTCAAATATACTTTCAGCCCAAGCTAAGTTACGATCAGTTCAGTTCTCGCTGAGAAAATCATGAATTTTTGATTTAAAATTAAATTTTATGGAACAGTAATTAACGGTGTCATAAAATAATTTTTAAAAACGACGCCCTTAATGTTGGCGGTTCATTTCGTTGATATCCTCATTTTTCAAAATGTAATAAAGAATTTTAGTGCCTTTTAAAAATAAGCCAATATAACGGTGAGTTTCGTTTACTTCTTATATAATTTTTTGGAGAATGTTTTGGCCTCAAAATATATACCCGAACAGACTATGTGAGACGCCAAGGCAATATGGCGAAAGCTCTGTCCTGGGCATCCCCTTTTCATAAGCGGTTAACTAATAGAAATAATAATATATAAAACAAAGTGCCGGGATCTCCCCTACTTGACTAGCCATTCAGGACCTTTGACATCAACTTCCTTATTTCGTCAGACGATAAACCAGAAGGGTAACTTCAGTTCTTCTTTAAACGCGATAAAATGAGGATGTAAAATTATAGTTTCACAATCATATTATTACGTTATACTTAAGTTATAACGTGAAGGGTGATGAATTTAAAACCGTTGGATTTTCCTCGTAAATTGCTTGCCCTTATAAGCCATTTGTGCTGAAGATTCTGGGGAGGAAAACATGAACCTCCCTTTTGTCCTCCGAGTAATTGATTTTCATCCTACAATAGCCGACCAATTTCGCGCTACAAGGCTGATACAAACTCAAAGCAAGAATTTCTCCATTTAATCCCAAAGTTTATTAATTTTTGAAACTCATAAATGAAAATTCGAGAAATACCAAAACCCTCAAGTATAGAATTGGGATAAAATGTGACATTTTATGTCCAAAAACGTGCTTTTGTTCAAATGGAATATATCATTAATTTTGAGGTAGAAATCGCTACCCATTTGCCAATGCTATCTTTTCGAGAGAAAAAAAAGTACTATTAGGTGTACAAAATGAAACTCGGCTAAAATCTACAAAATTCAAATTTACCTGTGGCTGAGTTTCATTTTTACACCTAATAAATAAAACTTGTAGGAAATTTAATTCTCTATAAATTTGCACTTAATTATTTTTTTCTAGGATGCACCATTTTCGGAAAATAATTTTTTTAAATAAATTTATCTTGAAAACAGTGCGTCCTAGAGAAAAATGAATAAAATAAAAATTAAACAGAATTAAATTTCCAACAGATTTTATTTAGTGCATTTTTTCAATATCTGTAACGGTTTACGATTTACAAGCCTTTAAAAATTAACCTTCTCAATGGTTATACTTCAATAACCTTCTTACGCGGAGAAGGTCAACTTTTGATGGACTTTAACGCCTAAAATGTTCAAAATTTTGAAAAAATGAACTACTAGGTGTACAAAATGAAACTCGGCTAAAATATACAAAATTCAAATTTACCCTGAGGCTGAGTTTCATTTTGTACACCTAATAGTTTGAAGAGCTTCCTACGAAAATTTCTTTAAAGAGAAGGAACAATATAGGAGGGGAAGTATAATGGAGGAGAAGTTTAGGGAGGGGGAAGAATAACGGAGGAGAAGTATATGGAGGGGGAAGTACAAGATTAAGAAAATCCTTTAAAAAGAGGTTTTCTTGGACAAAAGACCAAGTCCAAAAAATTGGAAAAATTGGAGTTTTTTGGCTAAATGAGAGAGGACACCTCTTTCGAACAGGAAAAAGAGGATTTCTCCGTCGAAAAACTGAGGAAAACGCACAAAAACCTCGTTGACGGAAAGGGTTTCTCCGCCGAAAAATCCCCGGAAAAGCCCTCACTGAACGGGTGGGAATTCTTTTCCCAGAATAAATCTTGAATTTTCTGTAAAAATAATGGGGGGGGGGGGGAGAACAAAACCTTCCAAAAGCTTGTAGAAAAGAAACATCATGCTATTAAATCGCAGTAAAATAGACTAAAAATAAATAATGGCTTGTGTGCCAACTTGCTCATTTTACGATTGGAGCCTTCAAAAAATTTCAAATAGGCTTTAAAATTTTATAGGTTGAAAGAGATCCTATAGTTTCTTCTTCCCCTTCTGAAAATGTTCCGTGATGGAGAGCCATGACTCTTGCAAGACACTCAGTAAGATAGGACACGCTAAACTTGAGGGCAACGCCACCGTTTTACCGATACTTAAACCAGATTGGTGGATAGACATTTCACTATCAGCATTTTTACCCCTCCTTAGATATGGCCCAAATTCAATATTAAATTTCAAGTCCTTTAAAAAACCGGGACGTATGAAATTGTAAAAATACAAAAAAGGGACATCTGTAGCGTAGCCTGAGGGTTTCTTCTTCTGAGTAAAGAACGTTTGAGAGCCCCCTTCTTCCGCCTTTTAGGTTTAAAATGAAAATCATTCGAGTGTCCAAATTAGTTCATTCTGATGCGTCCGTTACGCCTTCGGCGGATCTTTTTTAGCAATTGTTGACGGGGAGTGGAGCGTGCAAAAAAGGTTTAATTAGGGCTCCTGGATCTATTTAATAACGAGACCTAACTGGTCTGCCATCTAGCGTTTTTATTGTGAGCTATATCGGGTGGTGGTAGAGCCATAGCCCGATAGATTCTTATTTGATGCGAGTGGAAAAAATTTTTCTCAAAAAATGGAGTCCTCTTCAGGAGTTATTTTGAGTGTATACGTGTCGACATAATGCGGTTCGCCATAATGCATTTGACCATAATATAGCAGAAATCGCGTTCACCATAAAAAATCTGCAACATAAAAATTTCACATCATCACCATAAAGAAGAGATTTAATACTTGTCAACATAACGCAGTTGAACATAAAGAAACTTTCATTTTAAATTTTCGTTTCGCCATAAAACTGTCGTTTGGGCATAATACATCTCACCATAAAGAAGAGATTTAATACTTGTCGTTTCGACATAAAATTTGTCTTTTCAACATAACGCAGTTGAACATAAAGGAAACTAAACTTTAAATTTTCGTTTCGCCATAAAACTGTTTCTGTCGTTTGGGCATAATACATCTCACTAAAAGAAGAGATTTAATACTTGTCGTTTCGACATAAAATTTGTCTTTTCAACATAACGCAGTTGAACATAAAGGAAACTAAACTTTAAATTTTCGTTTCGCCATAAAACTGTTTCTGTCGTTTGGGCATAATACATCTCACATAAAGAAGAGATTTAATACTTGTCGTTTCGACATAAAATTTGTCTTTTCAACATAACGCAGTTGAACATAAAGGAAACTAAACTTTAAATTTTCGTTTCGCCATAAAACTGTTTCTGTCGTTTGGGCATAATACATCTCACCATAAAGAAGAGATTTAATACTTGTCGTTTCGACATAAAATTTGTCTTTTCAACATAACGCAGTTGAACATAAAGGAAACTAAACTTTAAATTTTCGTTTCGCCATAAAACTGTTTCTGTCGTTTGGGCATAATACATCTCACCATAAAGAAGAGATTTTACTTGTCGTTTCGACATAAAATTTGTCTTTTCAACATAACGCAGTTGAACATAAAGGAAACTAAACTTTAAATTTTCGTTTCGCCATAAAACTGTTTCTGTCGTTTGGGCATAATACATCTCACCATAAAGAAGAGATTTAATACTTGTCGTTTCGACATAAAATTTGTCTTTTCAACATAACGCAGTTGAACATAAAGGAAACTAAACTTTAAATTTTCGTTTCGCCATAAAACTGTTTCTGTCGTTTGGGCATAATCTCACTATAAACTAGGGACAGAGAAAGAGCAAGCCTATTTTCGCCGTTTGGAGAAACGACAAAATCGTTCACCATGATGCAATTCAACATAAAGCATCTCACCATAAACTAGACATAAAACTACTACAGTAGCAAGAAAACACTAGGTACCACCTGGAGTTGTTGTTCTGAGATGCTTTTTAACCTGGAACTTCTAAAAGTAGTATGAATGAACCCTTTTTTGATGGTCTGGTGGCCCCCGACGTCTTCTTAAATGAAAAATGCCTTAAAAACTTAATGATGAGCTACACGCGTGATAAAAGAGGCGCAGAGGTAAATCGAGCTCTCGGAAGTCTCGGGATAGCCAAGGGAACTGTTGCGGAGCCAAAAAATTCTTCTCAGTTAGTCGAGGGCCAGTTCGCGGATAACATGTCTGCTAAAAGATGACTGTGAGTTACCAATATGAGATCGCATCCTCAACGAGCGGAGGATTCACGAGGCTCCTTTTCATGTGGAAAGGAAGCCTTTGGAAGCTCATTTATCGTGAACTTTTCCTCTTCTTAGTCGCCTTCGGCATCCTCAGTGCGCTCTATCGAAACGCCTTCACCCTCGAACAAAAAAGGTATCCCCCTTTTTCCAATAACTTTTATAAATACATTAATTGATGAGTATTTAGCATAATGGCCAGTACTAGGAGTCTCTTAGATTAAAAGTTGGCTACAATTCGTGAAATGTCCATTAAATTAAAATAACTGGTACAAGAAAAAAAATTGTCTGCCAAGTAGGTGAGGCACATTACGAGCTCATACCGATTAGTAATTAATTTTTCATCCAGATACTTTTTATCACACGAATTCCTTAAAAGAAGCGTCACCACGATTTAAATTTCAGATAGTTAAGGTATTTTTTATCGTAAAACTCTCTCATAAGTACAAGAAAACGAAAACTATCAGATAAGAGGTTTTGGTACTTATAGCTGAAATCCACATTGTTTTCCAATGGCGAAGTAACTTGAGGTTGAGAGTGAAGTGCTGGTCAACACGAAGCGCCTGTGCTTCTGTTTTCAAAGCTCCCCTTGGCGGTGTCGCGAAATGCTTGTTTACAGGTGATTAGTGACTAGTTAGATGCTATGTTATCAATTAGGCTAAAATCCCTTAATAGAGGCTTCTTTCAATATTCAAAATTTCCAAAAACTGTGTTACCCTGGTAAAAATCATTTGCGAAGCCACCAAGGGGAGCTTTGAAAACGGAAGCACGGGCGCTTCATCTCCTCTTTCTCTTCAGTGAACATCGGAGGGCGGGGAAGAATCATAACTTTTTCTGGCTGACGTAGAAGGATTTTTGCGACGGGGGTGTTTTTGATATCACATCTTTTTGTAGTTTAAATTAAGTATTGAAAAGACTCTAAGGGCCTTATATTTAGACACATTATAAATAGCAGGTACATTATAAATGTAGTGAAAATTTTCAAGTTCAGTCAGCCGGTTCAATTTTGTTCCTCACTTTTTTTGGGGGCCGGCAGAAAATGGCTTAAATCTTTCAAAAGGCACTGGCTAAAATTGGAAGGAAGCTCTGAGCATTTCAAGTCAAACACCAGATGCTGTAGCCCTGGCAAGCTCAAGAAGAAGAACACTGCGAAAAACCGGGTTTTTAAGTGCTATATCTCGGCAACCTGCATACCGATCGACTTGAAATTTTTATTAGGTGTACAAAATGAAACTCAGCCACAGGGTAAATTTGAATTTTGTAGATTTTAGCCGAGTTTCATTTTGTACACCTAGTAGTCATTTTTCAAAATTTTAAACATTTTAAAGTCCATCAAGAGTTGACCTTCTCCGTGTAAGAAGGTTATTGAAGTATAACCATTAAGAAGGTTAATTTTTAAAGGCTTGTAAATCGTAAACCGTTACAGATATTGAAAAAATGCACTAAATAAAATCAGTTGGAAATTAATTCTCTTTAATGTTTATTCTATTCATTTTTTCTAGGACGCACTGTTTTCAAGATAAATTTATTTCAAAAAAAAATTATTTTCCGAAAATGGTGCATCCTAGAAAAAAATAATTAAGTACAAATTTATAGAAAATTAAATTTCCTACAATTTTTATTTATTAGGTGTACAAAATGAAACTCAGCCACAGGGTAAATTTGAATTTTGTAGATTTTAGCCGAGTTTCATTTTGTACACCTAATAGAATTTACTCATTTTCAGAGAAGACCTGTATAAAATTTGAAGTCGATTGGTTTACAGGGTGCTGAAATCCAGATAGCCGAAAAACGCAAATCGTTATCCAGTACTTGTACTTTTTATGCTTTCGGTCGGGTTTTGCTCCTGCCCCAAAAAACACTTTTCACATCTCAAAAATCTTAGTTTGAATGCCTTAAATCTATTTTCTTACTTAAAGCAATGCAACTTGGTTAAAACTAGATAGTAGGTAAAAAATAAAAAATGAAATTAATAAAATAATATTTTTGATGGGAAAACATCGTTTATCCAGGGGAGAAGCGTCGATGTTTGCCACTGAAGGCTACTGGAATCCACCTCGAAAAACTTAAAACGAATATAGGTGAATGAAAAGGCGGGAGACATGAGGCGCTAAGGAGGGAGTCGAGAAAATTCTCCACTGTTTTCACAGTTCAGTGAGAGGAAGGACTGTTCGCGTATAACATGTATGCGAGAGGATGACTGTTAGTTACCAATATGAAGTCGCATCCTCGACAAGCGGAGGATTTACGAGGCTCCTTTTCATGTGGAGAGGAAGCCTCTATAAACTCATCTACCGGGAGCTTCTTCTTTTCCTAATCGCATTCGGCCTCCTCAGCGCCCTTTATAGAAACGCTTTTACACTCGAACAAAAAAGGTACGAAACAAAATTTTGAGCACAAAAAATTCCTAAAAAATATTCAAAAACACTACACTACCAACCGATTTGGGATGTCAGACATGCGGTCGCCCTGTTTTTGCCCTTTTCCTGTTTTCACAAATGCCCTTTTCCCTTTTTAATCTAAAAACCTCCTTTCTATCGCGTTTTTTAAAAACCGTTTTCTTTATTTCTTGGGCCAAAAATCCCCAATTATCGGACATTTTCCGTGATTTTTAAGGCATAGAAAAACCTTTAATGTGCAGAAAATCACATTTAGGTAGATTTCATTTCTTATTTTTTCTGTATAAATAGATTTTTAAAAAACGTTATCCGCGTGATAAAATGACGATTGCAGAACGTTTTATTTATCAAAAAAAAAAAAGATACCTAATCTTAAAAATAGATAAATGTAGGTAATCTTATATATTTGAGCAAAACATTTTTACGTTTTACGCCTAGACGCTGGCACGTGTCCCGCTGTATCAAGTTGAACAGTCTTAGCATTGTTTATAAATAGAATTAATATTATTATTGTAAGAAAAAAATAAATGGGTCGTAAAAGTATCAACACGTTTTCACTTTCTATGAAAACTTGAAAACGTTTATAGAAGGTTTTTCAGTTAGGAAGTCGACATAAAATTACAGTAAAAGTCAACGTAATACTTATTATTAGGTGTACAAAATGAAACTCGGCTAAAATCTACAAAATTCAAATTTACCCTGTGGCGAGTTTCATTTTGTACACCTAATAAATAAAAATTGTAGGAAATTTAATTTCTATAAATTTGTACTTAATTTTTTTTCTAGGATGCACCATTTTCGGAAAATAATTTTTTTTAAATAAATTTATCTTGAAAACAGTGCGTCCTAGAAAAAAAAATAGAATAAAAATTAAAGAGAATTGAATTTCCAACAGATTTTATTTAGTGCATTTTTTCAATATCTGTAACGGTTTACGATTTACAAGCCTTTAAAAATTAACCTTCTTAATGGTTATACTTCAATAACCTTCTTACACGGAGAAGGTCAACTTTTGATGGACTTTAACGCCTAAAATGTTCAAAATTTTGAAAAAATGAACTACTAGGTGTACAAAATGAAACTCGGCTAAAATCTACAAAATTCAAATTTACCCTGTGGCTGAGTTTCATTTTGTACACCTAATATATTTTTGAAGAAAAAAAAAATTCATTCTATCAAGTTAGTAAGGAGTATTTGTTGAAAAGGTGAAGATCAGACAGCAGTAGCGCATTAACAAAACTTTAGACAGACATATCTCCGCCATTTTTGCGAATTTCGAAAAAAAAAAAATCTCAAGAAATTTTCAAGGTTACTATAAAAGGAAGATTTGTGAAGACGCTTTTCCTGGGACAAACGGAGGGTGTCACAATAACTTCTCTTTGAGGAAGTTAAAAAACGGAAGGAAATCAGAAGGATTCCTTTTATTTTAAGGAAGCATTTTCAAGGAACGTTTTCAATTTCATTGTAGGTCACACTTTTCTTAAATATTTACGTTTAGGATCATAATGAATCTATCCCTGGTTGCCTTTTTAAGAAGTCGCCTAAAACCTAAAAGGCTTCGGAGACGTGAACATGTTTACTTTTTTTAAGTGCCCGTTACCAACTTTGACAAAAGAAAAACAAATTTTTTTTCCAATAGTCTTTTTTATTGACAACCCTGAAAATAATATTTGATTTAAAAAGTCAATTTTACACATCATTAGCCGAAGTAGTTCACGTCTAATTTTAGTGGAAGAATATAATTTTCTTTTATTGTTTACTATATTTCAAGGACTTATGAACAAAAAAAAATGCATTCTTAGTCCATAGTTTCTTTTGTAAGTTATGAGTTATGAATAAAATTTTACTGATTGTAGGTGTAATTTGTAAAAAAAAATTAGATTTTAAAAATTCATTTAAGGCGGATCCGACCACAAAATTTAACCAAGATTTAGACAGGGAGGGAAGGTTGCTAAAATTACTTTCCTATATTTGAGCAAGTAAAAATCGTCGAAAATTTTTTTACAAATGCTAGTTCTCGTTAGTCTGGGAATGTCTATACGGTCTTGGGAGCAGTTTTTCCGAAAAATTTTTCCTTTGGAAAATGGACAGCTTACTTTTCGACTGAAAAAATTTACTCAACTTTTATTTGTAATTAAAAACTTTTTAAAAAATCCTTTTACAAGATTTGGAGGAAAATACTCTTTCAAGCCTGAAATGCTGAAAATCCAGATAAACAGAGCGTTTCTTATAAAAATGAAATTGAATGAAAATTTTTGCGTTGTAGAACATTTTCATCTGATAGAGGGGGGAAAACGGTGGTTAAAAGGTAGGTATCAAAAATCTATAAAAGAAGGTATCCGTAGCTAATCAAAATAAATATTTTGAAAAGTTTATAAAATAAACTTGTTTGTCTTCCGTTTTGATGTTGGGAGAAGAAGGTTTTTAAAACATCACGTGGAAATCTCATTCGCCTCCTTCAGCTTCCAAAAGATTTACGGTGAGCATAAAGACGCGCCGGACATTATATCAGGGAATTTTTTCATCCCGAGAACTGTATAGTTCTATTTCTAAACGTGGGGACCTCAGCCGACTAATAACGGACTATTTTTGTCAGAGGAGAAAGACAGAGAAGTCAGAAAAACACATGCAAATGAAACCTCCCCGAAAAGTGCAGATAAATGTGACGTCACAAAAACAGTTGTTTTATAGAAAACGATATTCTGTCTCCACATTGCCAAAAAAAATCATGGGAATTTTCGGTTTTAAAATAGAGGACTTTTTTTTCTTAAAAATCTATTTTAAATAAAGCAGCCTCTTCCGTTTTCAAACGCCCTATACAAGATTTGGCATGTTTACACAAGTCCGTGCAGATGACCTACGGCGTCAACCCTGTCATCCCCCCCCCCCCCTAAATCTTCAGAAGATTGATGTTTTCATCACTTATTTCGTATTAAATTTCTGGTTTGAAACTCCTGGAGCATGCGCAGAAGGATTTGGACGTTCAATTTGACGTCGCTCAAATCGTTGCTCCTTCAAGGCATCTGACGTACAAATCCTTCTTCGCATGCTCCAGGAGTTTCAAACCAGTTTCAAACTACGGTTGGAACAAAGCTATTATTTTTCTTCCACAGAATTTCGGGCCGAATAAATTTGTCTGGGAATGTGAATTTTGTACTTTTAAAAGATGTCATGTGAATAGTCAAGTCAATTTTGCTTAGATTGCTTAGGTGGTTCTCATTTGAAATAACGAAGCTGACGTCGCTCTGGGACACACTGTACACCAAAAATTGGTTACTTGCGATCAATTCTTCGTCAACAAACAAGGGGTTTACGTTCAACTATTTTTTCGAACTTAGATAGTTACACGGGTGAACCACCGTGTAATGTAAAAGTCGATAAGTAGGGCGTTGAGGTTATTAAACGGAAAGGTTATGAGGATTCGCCGGACTTGATTCAGTCATCGACCGCTCAGTAGTTCTACACGTTTAGCGGAAGAAAAAAAAAGGCTTCCTAACACCATATAACTTTTTTAAATGGTCATTTTCAAAAACGGTATCAAGAAAAAATTTAATTGTCGTATTTACACAGATTAACTGGAAGAGATTACGTTAATTTTTAAGTCATTTCTTGGCTAGGATTTTCTCTCGTTGAAAGGAGTGCCAAAATCTATGACGTATCTATATCGTCATGACTCCTACAACGTCATCAAATTTTTATTTTTGAAAATCTTTTTTTCTCTCTCTCTCTTTCTGATTTCCTTCACTCTTTATTGGAATTGATGGAAGAAAAAATGTTTTTGATTGGGAATTACTATGTACAAAAACGGAGTTGTGAGTGTTGGGGGGAAGAGAAGGTTTTGCCAACATTTCGGATGACTCACCTGTTCGAACAAGACGAGTCTCTCCTGCCAAATTCTACCTTCGCTAATTCTTTACGATTTTTACAATAAACAAAAACTCTTTACGATTCTTCCGGAGTTGTTCTAGGACGGAATAAAATTTCGGTCGATCAAGAAGGCAAAGTAGTTCAAACGACAAAAAAACCTTTTTGTTTATTTTTTATTTGATCTCTTTCATCTGACAGAAATCTCCGACTTTCATCTTCTCACTGAAAGTAAACACAAACTTTTTATCGCCCCCAATGAAGGATAAAAGCACTAAATAAATAATTACGTTTTAAGTGATTCATTAATATAAAATAAAATACAAAATTCAATAAGTGCGGAGGGGACTCTGATGACGTTTCCTAGGAAGTACTTTCACATCTCGCCGTTAGGCCTGTGACGTCAGAGCGCTTCGAAAACGAAGGGGGGATGCTCAATGAATTTGAGATCATCCTAATTTCGATCCTAAATCCCGTTTGTCAAAAAAATAAAAAGTCTTCAAGTGAAATAAGTAAATAATAAAGAGGATTTCGCACCTTTTTCATAAAATTTGACAGCTGATTAAATAAAGGATTTGAAATGTCTAGTGAAATCAGCCGAAATTTTTTCCGTTTCTAAATTAGATTTTGGCTCACGACGTGTCTGGAAGCGTGGATAATCTGATTTCGTGCTGTCTTGTTAAAAATTTAAATATACCCGTCTTCTGTTTCAGATTGTTCGAGAAAGTCGTGATTTACTGTGATACTTTTATTAATTTAATTCCACTTTCATTCGTATTGGGCTTTTACGTGGCCTACGTAGCCGGACGTTGGTGGCAGCAGTTTATAGCCATCCCCTGGCCAGACAAGTAAGTTTTTCCTAAATGAATCTGGGTGCATCGTTGACCAAGGTGAACATCCCGTTTATATTTAGGTAGAAGTTTTAATTATTTTTTCTTTCCCCGTAAAATCAAAAGAGTTGAACAAACTGGGTTTTATAAATAGTCAAAAAAATATCGAGAATCGGCTTTTCAATCTGCGAAAGCAATAAATCTTAAGACTCTTAGCATTGTTGAAATTTATAAAAATACCGACTGACGTCATGATGGGAGAGAATTTATACTCAGAACCAGAAATTTCGAGTAGAAACGTGAATTGCAATTTGTGACTAAAAACACCCTATTTACCGTAAAGCCTTGGGTTTTCGGCTAAGACCCCAATTTTTACCAAATAACTGCCAGTATACCGAAATTCCAAGATTCTCTTTTTTTCCCTATTACGAGGAGTTTTCCTCAATTTTTTGACAGGATTTTCCGGCGTTGTCCTCTCTCTTAAGGCCATTTCCCGCGTTTTTCTTTTTTTTTTTAACCCCTTGTCATGTCCCACGGTGACCACGGACAAATAGACGAAATTTCGAATGAAAAGTCACTTTTGCAGAACAGACGATTTTATAAGACTTAGATAATGCTAGGATATTAACTGATTTAATTAACCTAAATTGTCTCCAGCCTCTGAAGAGGGAGGGTTCCATCTTCTTTTCTTTTTTGGTAAAACTAAAATTAACGAGTATACGTGTCGACATAATGCGGTTCGCCATAATGCGTTTGACCATAAAATAGCAGAAAACACTAGGGGTTAATTTTTATCCTCTCGCGAGGATGTGCGAATTGCAGTATGGTGAGCTGTCAAGTTTTAAGGTTTTGTCGAAAGTTTTTGGCGAAAGAGCAAGCCTACTTTTTTAAAACGCGATTATGGCGAAATGACAAAAACCTTAAAACTTGACAGCTCACCATAATGCAATCCCAAAAATGTAAAAAACGCAAAAATCCTTTTACATCAGCCGGAAAAAGTTGTGATATCAACTTCCCCGCCCTCAAATGAGCGAGAAGAGTCGATACGCCCGAGTGGTAGGTACGATGATGTGAGAAGCATGATGCCCGTGCTCCCGTTTCAATGCTCCCCTTGGCGGCATCGCGAAATGCTTTGTATCAGTGATTGCCGTATTTATCAAGCCCTGGAACGTCCTGGAACGCTTAAGAATTACTGTGTTATCACTGAGTTCCTAACTAATCACTAGTATACACCCCATACACATACTACACATACCCCCCCCCCCCGTACTCACACATGACACTACGCCTTCATCTACGTATGTCTGAGTGTTTTGAATCATAACGATTTTTCCCGAAGAACGCACAGCACGTCTTAACTACTTCCCTGTAAACAAACATCACAACTTTTTCCGGCTGATGTAAAAGGATTTTGCGAGGCGGGGTGTTTTTTACACGGGGTGTTTTTGTGGGGATATCATATCTTTTTGTAGTTTAATTAATAGTTCAAGGCCAAATAGGTCAGGTTAGCTGTTGACCCATTACACTGGCAAAAATTACCCAATTTATGTTTTATGTTTCGTTCTTTTTTCGTCAGTTCTTTCGTTCTTTTTAGGGTCGAATTTACCTTAAGGGGTCAGGAAGACCCATTTCCGAAATCCGACCTCTGGTGTAAATCGGATGTACAGAAGGCGCCTCAGACTAACTGACGATCGAAAAATGATCACTGGTCAAATTGACCCCAAGGGGTCTGGAAGACCCATTTCCGAAATTCGACCTTATGGTGTAAATCGGGTGTACAGCCGGCGCCACAGACAATGATCACTGGTCAAATTGACCTGAGGGGTCTGGATGACCCATTTCCGAAATCCGTCCTCATTACTATACTCGTCCTCATTGCTAAACTCAGAAGGAAGCTCTGTGCACAATTTCAAGTCGATTGGTCTTGTCTCCAGGCTGTGTACCCTTAAAGTGACTAAAATTACCCTAAAATTTCAGTTTTTTGTTCCTAACTTTTTTTAAGTTAAGATTTCGGGGTAAATCTTTCAAAAGGCACTGGCTCAAGTTGAAAGGAAGCTCTGTGCAAAATTTCAAGTCAATCGGTGCGCTAGGAGAGGCTGTAGCCTTGTCTAGCTGAATAAGAAGAAGAAGAAGAAAGAAGAAGAAGAAGAACACGGTAAAGGCGAAAAACCGGGTTTTCAGACTTTTATATCTCGGCTCCCTGTGGACCGATCGACTTGAAATTTTCAGCGTTTACTCATATCATATCAAAGTAAATCTGTAGCAAATTTCAAGTCGATCGGTCCACAGGGAGCCGAGATCCAGATACCTGAAAAACGCAAATCGTGACGTCCAGTAAACATACACTTGGTAGGTACCGTTTTCAGACGTCTTCGGACTGGGTGTTGCTTGGCGGGGCGGAACGCTACCGCGTTCCTAGATTCGCATATCCTCGCGAGAGGAAAAAAATTAACCCCCTTGTGTCATAAAACGAGCTGATCCCATTGGCTGCCTGCTCTTTTGCTTAGTTTATGGTGAGATGCTTTATGTTGAATTGCATTATAGTGAACTATCAAGTTTTAAGGTTTTGTCGTTTCCCCATAATTTAAACAAGTAGGCTTGCTCTTCGCTGTCCCTAGTTTATGGTGAAATGTATTATACCCAAACGACAGAAACAGTTTTATGGCGAAACAAGTTTAAAGAGAGGCTTTTATGGTGACTTGCCCTTTTTTTTATGTCGACTTGCATTTATTGAAAAAGTCGTTTATGGCGAAAAGCTTTATGTTGAAATGCATTATGCTCAAAAATTTTGAACTTTTGAGAGCTTTATGTTCAATTGATGCCGAAACTCATTACGGTGAACTAAGATTTTTATGTCGAAATGCAGATTTTTTTATGTTCAACTGCTTTAGGGTGAAACGCGTTATGTTGAACGGTGCTCAAATTAACTAATGTTGAAAAAAAATATTTTCTATGTTCTAGAGTTATGCATTCCTTGGCATTGTACGTCGGGAGTCAAGACGAACATGGACGAATACTCCGACGTACCCTTATGAGATACCTAAACCTTTCTTTAGTATTAGTACTACGTTCAATAAGTTCAGCTGTAAAAAGAAGATTTCCTACAATGGAACATCTCGTCGAAGCTGGTAAGAAAACTTTCAGAATCAAAAAAACATTTTTTTTAAATCTATTTCAAAAACCTTTGCCAACTGGGTCATCATATTTTTTTATTTAGATCCCAGAATCTAGGTAACAACAGATTTTTCTGGTCCAGTAGGAATTAAAAAAAAATTTAATAGAATCTTCATTTACCTTCAAGGGATTACGGTTCCAACTTTTAAGTTGACAAATATTAATGATGATGGTGCTAATTTTAAATGGCTATTTTAGAAACAGACAAGAAATTATTGCTTAAAAAAGGGATCGATTTAGTTTTTAGATTTTCTGATTTAAGTTATCAATTTTCTACAGACAGCCTACCTTACGAATTTTCTGCCCAGGGTTCATGACGCCCCTCGAGCTGGAGATGTTTTCGTCCGTTCCAAACTTAGAGTTTAACACGTATTGGATACCTTGTACCTGGTTCATCTCCCTTCTAAAAGACGCCAAAAGAGACGGAAAAATAACAGACATGCAGGGCTTGAAATTGATCATGGAGGTATTTTATTTTTATTCATCACAATGACAACACTGGAGTGTATACATGTCGACATAATGCCGTTCGCCATAAAGAAAATTGTCGAAAAGGATCACGTAATACATTTGAACATAATGTTAGGTGTACAAAATGAAACTCAGCCACAGGGTTTGAATTTTGTAGATTTTAGCCGAGTTTCATTTTGTACACCTAATAGTTCATTTTTTCAAAATTTTAAACATTTTAGGCGTTAAAGTCCATCAAAAGTTGACCTTCTCCGTGTAAGAAGGTTATTGAAGTATAACCATTAAGAAGGTTAATTTTTAAAGGCTTGTAAATCGTAAACCGTTACAGATATTGAAAAAATGCACTAATAAAATCTGTTGGAAATTCAATTTCTTTAATTTTTATTCTATTCATTTTTTCTCTAGGACGCACTGTTTTCAAGATAAATTTATTTTTAAAAAATTATTTTCCGTAAATGGTGCATCCTAGAAAAAAATAATTAAGTTCAAATTTATAGAGAATTAAATTTCCTACAATTTTTATTTATTAGGTGTACAAAATGAAACTCAGCCACAGGGTAAATTTGAATTTTGTAGATTTTAGCCGAGTTTCATTTTGTACACCTAATACATCTCACCATAAAGAAGAGATTTCACACTTGTCGTTTCGACATAAAATTTTTCGTTTCAACATAAACACCATAAACTAGGGACAGCCAAAGATCATGCCTATTTTCGCCGTTTAAAACGCGATTATGGCGAAATGACAAAAACCTTAAAACTTGACAGTTCATCATGCAATTCGCACATCCTCGCGAGAGAAAAAAATTAACCCCTTGTGGCGGCCTGCTTTTTTCCTAGTTTATGGCGAGATGCTTTATGTTGAATTACATTATGGTGAACTATCAAGTTTAAGGTTCTTGTCGTTTCGCCATAATCGCGTTGGCTTGCTCTTTCGCTGTCCCTAGTTTATGGTATGTATTATGCCCGACAGAAACAGTTTTATGGCGAAAAACAAGTTTAAAGAGAGGCTTTTATGGGAGAAGCGTTATGGTGACTTGCACCTTTTTTTATGTCGACTTGCATTTATTGAAAAAGTCGTTTATGGCGAAACGCTTTATGTTGAAATGAATTAAGCTCAAAATTTTTAAACTTACTTTTATATTACGTTAAATTTAAGCCTAGACGTGAAAAAAAAATTTTGGATTGGCGGTATTCATTTTTAGACTCATCCTACTTTCCTATTTTTAGTTCTCTATTATTATCTAAGAGTTACACTTTATTATTCATTTTTTTTTAATTCTTTCAGGAATTTAACGAGTTCCGGTCAAAATGTGGACTTTTGTGGAGTTACGATTGGATTTCGATTCCTCTGGTTTATACCCAGGTTGGTATGTATTCCGTTAGGGGTAAAGTGGTTTTTTTTGTACCAAAATATTTACTTGGGTGTTTTTTATTTTTGCTTTTGAGTTCTATTACGATAGAAAATATTGATGTATTGATTTTTCAGGTAGTGACTATAGCAACTTATTCATTTTTCCTTGCTGCTCTAGTCGGTAGGCAGTATGTCGAAGAAGCGAAAAAGCAGCTCCAGATGGAAATCGACATTTATCTCCCCGTCTTCACGATTTTACAGTTTTTCTTTTTTATGGGTCTTTTAAAAGTAAATATGATTTTTTTTTACACAAAAAATTTGATTCAATTTTTTTAGGTAGCTGAACAGCTGATTAATCCATTTGGGGACGACGATGAAGACTTTGAGCTCAACTGGTTGATTGACAGGCACACAAAAGTTTCTTATTTAGGTGTCGATATTTTAATGACAAAAACTCCACCTTTGGTGAAAGATAAATATTTTAATGAAATCAATTTAACTTTACCATATACTGGAGCAGCTTTCGCTTATAAAAAGAAAACCTACAGAGGATCCGTCCATAATATGCAGTAAGTTATTTTTTAAAAACTAAATTTTCTGCTATGGGAATGCACGCTCAATAATAATTTTGGAACAGAGGAATTAACAAATTTAACTTCTATTGTTGAAGGAGACTTCACCAACTTCACTAGGAAGTTATTTTTGAAACATCTTCTGTTCTTTTCTAGTAAAACGTCAACCCATTAAAAGACTTACGAGTAGGGTTGCCACTTGCCCGATTTCTTGGCAAGAAATCTAATTTAAACTTTTAGGGTTTTAACAGAAAAAGTACTTTTTAAACAAAAATTCCCAGAGCCTCTTAAGCCCAATCGGTTATTTTCGGGAAATGGCAATCCTACTCTAAATTAGAAAAGAAAATTTAAAAAACTAATAATTTTCTTCTGTTAGGGTGCCGGAAGATCAACAATCGATGTTCCTACCTGAAATACTCGAAGAGGACGAAAACGAGTCGACGTTAAAATCAACCCCGAAGAACTCGTTTCCAAATTTAAACGCTCTTCCAGCCAATGCGCCAGCAGGTATTTGGCGGTAAGACGTGTGTCCTACCCCGCACCCTTTTATTTTAAATCCCCATTTCCTGATTTTTAAAAAAAAAATTTTATGAAAACTAATCATTTAAAACGACTAATAATCGAGCACTATATACGGTAATGGATTTGAAATATAATTTGTATTTTGGTTCAAAGATATTCAGAATACAGAAATTTCCCTGGAAAGGACTTTGGGCTTCCATTAGGCTGCTCCCTACTTTCAAAAACTGAATTCCTTGATAAACTTTTCTTTAAAAACTGTTTGTTCTATCAATAAATATAAAAGAGAGAGAGATCTGATTTTTTTGTTAATTTTACTAATTTTAGTTAAAATTTATCTTTTTTACTTAACTAATTTGTTGAGATAAGTTTATGATTGGTGAAAAAAACCAGTTTTATAAGTTTTTCTATAAAGCATATGCATGTATTTAATTAAACATTTGGAAATTAAACCCTTAATTTTTTAGGGTTCCTGGGGATCTATTTGAATGTAAAATAATGTTTTTATTATTTAATGGAATTATTTTTCAGGTCTAGTTTGGGAGATAGTATACCAAATATTGAGGAGGGTCAAGGTGGGATTGCGGAAGTTCAGGAGTCGAAATTGAAGTCGTTCTTTTTCAAAAAGCCGCCGACTCCAGCCCGACAGCCCAAATTTGTTGCGACGACAGAATTGAAACAATGGTCGTCGAATTCGACGCTTGATAGTTTCTGTTCGATGACGGGACCGATAGAATCATCGTTTGAAACACAGACGGAAGACGAGGAGAAAAATTTGAATTTGAGACGTCCGAGCGGTAGTTCGGCCCAGTGGAAAGGTGTAAGATGGAAACCAGTGCTAGACGATAACGGTGACGTTTGGAGCGACAATGCTGTGAGACGTTGTTCATCAACAACGCTTTGCACCTCGTGCAAGAAAACGATCGATACTCCGCCTACTCCACGGAGAAACACTGCTCCGACCACAGATCACAAGTTCCGCTGCCGTGCCTTCAAAGAAGGATGCTCCGCCTATAGCCAAATCGACAAATCAATCACCAAAAGTTTACCGAACCTTCTCAAATCGAGTCTCAAAGTCGTGCCAGACAACGAAGAAGAAAAAGACGAATAGTGCTATCAAAGACATTTTTTTAAACTTCTCAACTCAGTATTACATCCTCAAATTATTTTATATTCAATTATTAAAGACTGCGAATCATTTATTTAAAAAATCACAACGCAGTAGGGTTGTTGGGCTCTTTTATTTTTTCTTCATTTCTTTTATGAAATTCATTTTTTGTGATGGCTTTTACGTGTAAATATTGCAAAAATAAATTTTAAACATACCAAATTTCTAATTTTAAGATTTTTAATTTAATTGTTTCTAGATTAAGTTTAGTTATCTATTTAAGAAAAAAAAAAGTCAACCTAAAATGCCTAACAAAATTGTCACAATTTTCCGAAATGTCATCTAGATAATAAACATTAAATAAATTTTATATTTTAAGAAGAAAATTTATTGTTTTCCTCCAAAATACACCAGCAATATGAATCAAGTTTACTTTAAGGCCCATATTTGTAAGCATGCCTTGAAATTCTCGCAAAAGTATACCTTGAACTATCTGTTCCTTAATGCGTTTTAAGTAAAAATGAGAGCCCTACTTCGAGGATTCCTTAATAGTCACCTTGAAAAAGGGAAATCAGGATTCCTTTTTGAAGGAACAGATCACATCCAGAGTCAACAAAAACTAAATACGTCAAGGAAGGACGTCAAGGAAACCTCAAAAGGAAACCTCAAGGTTTCCTTGAGAAAAGGGATCCCAAAGGGATCCCAGCAAAAAGTATACCTTGAACTATCTGTTCCTTAACGGGTTTTAAGTAAAAATGAGAGCCCTACTTCGAGGATTCCTTAATAGTCACCTTGAAAAAGGGAAATCAGGATTCCTTTTTGAAGGAACAGATCGCTTCCAGAGAAGTCCACAAAAACTAAATAACGTCAAGGAAGGACGGTTTCCTCGAGGAAACTAACGTTTATAAATACTAACATAAATACGGAGCATATAAATAGTAATGAAAGTCATATTTAAAATATTACGCACCTTGTGTAAAATGAGAGAAGAAAAGAAGAAAAGCTTCCCGAACGGCGGACTTGTTTGTACAGGTCTGTGGTGTAGTGACTTGAGGGTGGGGGGATTCCCGCTCTTTTTACCATGGAGCCGAAAAATTTGTGGTAATAATTAATTGGTAATCTACAATTTTGTCCGTATTAAAATTTTTATAAATCGATACTTAGTTTGTATTTAATTATAAGTAATTAATTATTAGCATTTTTTAATGTCACCTACAATATTTAGAAGGCAGTGTTCAGAGTCTTTGTCCATGGTGAAATCATGAAAAGGGAAAGGGATATTCAAGGTATCCTTTTGGTTAAGGAAAGGACAGTTTCAAGGAATAAATACGGGCCTAAAACTTAGGTAGAGTTATTAGGTATACAGAAAAATATTTAGAAGGCAGTGTTCAGAGTCTTTGTCCATGGTGAAATCATGAAAAGGGAAAGGGATATTCAAGGTATCCTTTTGGTTAAGGAAAGGACAGTTACAAGGAATAAATACGGGCCTAAAACTTAGGTAGAGTTATTAGGTATACAAAAAAATACACAACCAGAAAATTTTATTTTAATCCTTGCGCTTTTCAATACGTAATTCAAATTGTACATCGACCTTGAAATTTTTTATCTACATCGGATGGTAACATTCAATTCATTCAAAATAGTGGTGGGTGGGTAAATATTTTCTTTTAAGATAAGACATGATTGAACTAAATATTCCAAGGTAGAAGATAAGTCGTTCCAAAAAAATAAGGGGTGCCAATTTTAACTAAATTTTTACAGAAAAATAAATTAATGTTTTCCTCTCCTTTGGGAAAGCTCCCGAGGAAAGTTCCAAGACCAGTAGTAATTTTGCGTGTGGACCGGCCTTAATATATATTGTTCCAACCTCAGTTTGAAACTGGTTTAAAACTCCTGGAGCATGCGCAGAAGCATTTACACGTCAAATTTGACGGACAAATGATTTGAACGATGTCAAATCCTTCTGCGCATGCTCCAGGAGTTCCATACCAGTTTCAATCTGCGGTTGGAACGGAGCTATTAGGTGTACAAAATGAAACTCAGCCACAGGGTAAATTTGAATTTTGTAGATTTTAGCCGAGTTTCATTTTGTACACCTAGTAGTTCATTTTTCAAAATTTTTATCATTTTAGGCGTTAAAGTCCATCAAAAGTTGACCTTCTCCGTGTAAGAAGGTTATTGAAGTATAACCATTAAGAAGGTTAATTTTTAAAGGCTTGTAAATCGTAAACCGTTACAGATATTGAAAAAATGCACTAAATAAAATCTGTTGGAAATTTAATTCTCTTTAATTTTTATTCTATTCATTTTTTCTCTAGGACGCACTGTTTTCAAGATAAATGTATTTTTTTAAAAAATTATTTTCCGAAAATGGTGCATCCTAAAAAAAAAAATAATTAAGTACAAATTAATTGAGAATTAAATTTCCTACAATTTTTATTTATTAGGTGTACAAAATGAAACTCAGCCACAGGGTAAATTTGAATTTTGTAGATTTTAGCCGAGTTTCATTTTGTACACCTAATAATATTATGTTATTCATCAATCTTTTCGAGTTTTAAAACCACAAAATTTTTATAAGAAATTATTAACAAAAATAATTTTTATTTATTTATTTATTTTATTTTTTATGGCTTTGCATAAGCAAAAAAAATTATTAGTTTGAACAGTTTCGAAAATTGACCAATTCAGCACCCTTTGAAAGGACGTAAAAGTTTAACGGAAACGGAAGATATAAAATCAATAAAGATTCTAATTTAGCCCATGCACGCAAACTCTTCTTAATCGATTTTATGGCATAAACAGCCATAAATTCCCCCCCCCTCCCCAAAAAAGGCAAAATTTTAATTTTATTTTTCAAAATGACGATAATCAATAAGAAAAAGTTAAATTATCCTAAAAATCTAAAATAAATCTAGAAGCCAGAAGGTATCACTTTACTTTACGTATCGATTTTTTTTAAACTTTTCTAAAATGCTTTCGATTATTTAAATTTTATGTGAATCAACTTTGAATAAAAAGCAAACGATAAGAATTTTTTGTTTTCCTAAAAAGGAGGTAGAATTTAAAAATGAAGAATGAAAAAAAATCATGTGTAAAGAATCGATTTAAATGACGTCACGGAGCTGAAAAGAAAGTGAAAGAAAAATAAACGGGAATCCATTGAAAAGCGAGTACCCGAGCAAGTTCCAAGTTTAGATTTTCGAGGGTTGAAATGAAAACAAAATTTCTCGTTTAAGTACAATTCTACAATCCTTTTTCAACGATTATCTTTGACCTTTCGACAGCTCCAAAGGAATTATCTCGAAAATGTTGTCATTATCTCGCCTCGGCCTTATCAGCAATCTTCAGAGGTAAAATATACAAATAATTTCTTCTTTTTTTATATATTTTTATCTATTTTTATAATTGATTGAAGAGCGGTTGTATCGGAATAAAAGGGGTAGGCTCCTTTCGTGTTGACAAGTTTCAAGATATCATTTGAGTGGATTTATGATATATTTTTAAAAAACTGAAAAGTTTTTATTTTGAAATTCCTCTCCTCCGTTTTTTCTGTTGGTTCTACGAAAAGAGGCTTTCCAGAGACCTTGGTTTACATGTCTAGTTTAGAACTGGCTCAAATGAAGCTAAGAATAGCCATTTTCTCTTTGAAAACGCTCAAAATAAGGCTTAAAAAATGATCGTTTCAGTATGTTGGTCTTCTAACATCAATTTTTAATCAGATTTTCGTTATTCCTGATATTTCGCCACTTTTTCTCGGTTTTCTCTTCCTTTTAACCAATTAAACAACGTTTTACTCACTTGTGCAATATCCTTGTTATATTTGGCCAAGAAACATTCTTCGTTGGTTTCTCGGCTGAAAAACTCCATTTATGTTGGATTTTTAGAGATTTCCTTAATCTTCTGGTACAGAAACGTCCATTTCACCAGATTTTTGATAGTTTTTCTCAATATTTCAGCCAAGAAACTTTTCTTGAGAGTTTCATTTTTGAGCAAAAACTCCCTTATATTGGATTATTGGAGATTTCCATAATGTTATGGTCTTAAACTCCCATTTTTTTATTGCGTTTTTTGCGCTCTTTTTATTTTATTAGGTGTACAAAATGAAACTCAGCCACAGGGTGAATTTGAATTTTGTAGATTTTAGCCGAGTTTCATTTTGTACACCTAGTAGCCTTTTTAAAATTAACCTTCTTAATGGTTATACTTCAATAACCTTCTTACACGAAGAAGGTAACTTTTAATGGACTTTAACGCCTAAAATGATAAAAATTTTGAAAAATGAACTACTAGGTGTACAAAATGAAACTCGGCTAAAATCTACAAAATTCAAATTTACCCAGTGGCTGAGTTTCATTTTGTACACCTAATAAATAAAAATTGTAGGAAATTTAATTCTCTATAAATTTGTACTTAATTATTTTTTCTAGGATGCACCATTTTCAGAAAATAATTTTTTTAAAAATAAATTTATCTTGAAAACAGTGCGTCCTAGAGAAAAAATGAAAAGAATAAAAATTGAAGAGAATTAAATTTCCAACAGATTTTATTTAGTGCATTTTTTCAATATCTGTAACGGTTTACGATTTACAAGCCTTTAAAAATTAACCTTCTTAATGGTTATACCTCAATAACCTTCTTATACGGAGAAGGTCAACTTTTGATAGACTTTAACGCCTAAAATGTTCAAAATTTTGAAAAAATGAACTAGGTGTACAAAATGAAACTCGGCTAAAATCTACAAAATTCAAAACCTGTGGCTGAGTTTCATTTTGTACACCTAATATAAATAGTTTTTTAATTTTTTCTTTTTGTTCTAGATTTGCAGCTCGTGCTTCATCATCGATCGTTCCCGATTGTAAAATTGACGAATTTAAAGTCAAAAATGAACCAGTCCTTGGTAAAAAAATTCTCTTGTTTATAATTTTTTTTCTTATTTTTTCTATTTTAGATTACCTTCCTGGAAGTAAAGAGCGAAAAGAGCTCGAAGCCGCTCTTGACAAAATGGCCGGTGAGACAAAAGAGGTTCCTATTATCATCGGCGGAAAAGAGATCACCACAAAAGAAAGCCGATTTCAAGTCATGGTGAATTTAAAAAAAAAATTGTTTTTGTTTATAAATAGTTACAAGGATGTCTATTTATGTGAATGTCCAATGAAGTTTAAAATTCATTGTTTTATGGTTTCATTTATTTTTAGCCACACAACCACAAAAAGAAACTGGCCAAGTTTTATTATGCTTCAACGGTAAGTTTATTTCAATTCTTATATTTTTTTATTGAAAATTTATTTTTTTAGGATGTTGTTATGAAGGCGATCAACAATGCCAATGAAGCTCAAAGATGTTGGGACACCGTCCCTTTAAAAGAGAGGATATCGATTTGGTTAAAAGCAGCGGATTTGATGGCTACGAAATACAGAATGGAATTAAATGCTGCGACCATGCTGGGCCAAGCGAAAACAGTCATTCAAGCAGAAATCGATTCAGCTGCTGAACTGATTGATTTTATTAGGTAATAAAGATAATTAAAAAAAAATTTAATCTTGTTTATAGATATAACGCTTATTATGCATCTCAAGTCGTAAAATACTCGCCGGTGAGCCCCGATCCTAAAACGACGCTTAACTCGATGCGGTACAGAGGACTTGAAGGTTTCATCGCTGCGGTTTCTCCATTCAACTTCACCGCCATCGGTGGGAACCTCGCATACACCCCGGCCCTTATGGTAAATCATAAAAAACATTTAAAATAAAACAAACATAAATAAATGACAGCTTGACAGATCTAAATATAGTTCACGTAAGTGCCAAATTGCTAAATTTGGCCCACTGACAAAACCAAAAGACCGTTTAAAGTACCTGATTAAGTTTTAAACTCCCACAAAAAAAAATGTTTGATTTTGTTCATTATTATTAGGTGTACAAAACTCGGCTAAACCGGCTCCGTGGCTGGTGGGTTCAGTCTCTGACTCTCACCACGGAAGACCGGGGTTCGATCCCAGGTTGGTATAGGGATTTTTGGTTGGAAGTAAAATTCCAATTAAAAATATCCCTCTACAAATCTGTGGATAATTTAGTTAGGCCACTACTCTGGTAGTTGGCCCAAAAGGGCGCCATGGCATTATGGCGAAAGCCCCCGCCTGGGTCTGATCCCCTCCCCCTTTGTAAAAAGCCATGGCTTAATACAATTAAACAAAAAAGAGTAGATTGACCAATAGTAAGAGTAAGCCTCTTGCTCATTGGTCATATCTACTTCTAAAAAAAAAAAAAAAAAAAAAAAAAAAAAAAAAAAAAAAACTCGGCTAAAATCTACAAAATTCAAATTTACCCTGTGGCTGAGTTTCATTTTGTACACCTAACAAATAAAAATTGTAGGAAATTTAATTCTCTATAAATTAGTACTTAATTATTTTTTTCTAGGATGCACCATTTTCGGAAAATAATTTTTTTTTAAAATAAATTTTTCTTGAAAACAGTGCGTCCTAGAGAAAAATGAATAGAATAAAAATTAAAGAGAATTAAATTTCCAACAGATTTTATTTAGTTCATTTTTTCAATATCTGTAACGGTTTACGATTTACAAGCCTTATTAATTAACCTTCTTAATGGTTATACTTCAATAACCTTCTTACACGGAGAAGGTCAACTTTTGATGGACTTTAATGCCTAAAATGTTCAAAATTTTGAAAAAATGAACTACTAAGTGTACAAAATGAAACTCGGCTAAAATCTACAAAATTCAAATTTACCCTGTGGCCGAGTTTCATTTTGTACTCCTAATAACAAAAAAATTGAAAAAAATAATTTTAAAAATTTTCGGAGGGAAAAAAAACTGGAAAATTTGTCAAAAAACCAATCAAAAATTTGGAGAAATTACTTAGAAAATTTTTCTAAAGTATAAAGTATAAAAAGGAGGGGTGCTTTTGTACTTCCCCATCTTTATACTCCCCCCCCCTTAAACTTCCAGTGCCAAATCCACACTCACTACTCTCAACATAAGAACCAGATAAAAATTTTGGCGGTCTCAAAAAATTTTCCCATAAAGTGTGCTAAGAAAACTAATTTTCTTTTTTTTTAGGGTTGTGCCACTTTGTGGAAGCCTTCAGACACAGCATTGCTTTCAAATTATCTAATTTACAAGATAATGACGGAGGCAGGTGTTCCTCCAGGAGTTGTCAACTTTGTTCCAGCGGATGGTCCAGTTTTTGGCGACGCGATCACCGCCAGCCCTGACCTCGCTGGAATCAATTTTACCGGTTCAGTCCCGTAAGAATAATTTTCCTTGACCTTTTCACTCTTTTTATACTTTCTAATAATCTCTTTTGCATGTTTTGACTTTTTTTCTCACACCTTTTAAAAGATTTAGAAACAACGATTTCTAATTCTTTTTGGTAACTTGCACACTTTCCTTTAAAATCGCATATTAAGAAAAAAGTCAAAAAAAAGGTCATAATATTGCTTTTTCAGATGAGAAATCGTCCAGAGTTGCTGATCTGTCCACTTAAGAAGACTCGGAAGGCCAAAAGAAGAATGTGTGTGAAAAAAGGGCTTTTTTTAAAAAAATAATTAATAACTAAACCATAAAAAGCCCATTTATCACCGAAATAGGATGTTTTGGAACTTTTTTGTATCTTTTTGTTCTTTATGTTTCAGAACCTTTAATCGCCTTTGGACTCAAGTTGGAAAAAATATCGACAAATATAAAAACTACCCGAGGCTCATCGGAGAATGTGGCGGTAAAAACTTTCATTTTATCCATCCATCTGCGGACGTTGAATCAGTCATCAACGGAACTATTAGATCGGCTTTCGAATTCTGCGGTCAAAAATGTTCTGCTTGTTCAAGGATGTACGTTCCACAATCTCTCTGGCCAAAGGTACAATATTTATTAAAAATTCAATACATTAATACATATTTATAGATAAAAGAAGGACTTTGTTCGGCACAAAAAACTTTAAAAGTTGGCGATGTTCGAGAATTTGACACATTTATGTCGGCGGTGATTGACGACAAGGCTTTCAAAAGGATCAAAGGTTATATTGAAATGGCCAAAAAAGAAGACTGCTTAGAAATCATCGCTGGTGGAAAATGTGATGACAGGTATTGTTTTTTTCCTTTTTAAAAATATTTTTTAAATTTTATTTTAAGCTGTGGATATTTCATTGAGCCTACCATCGTTGTCACTAAAGATCCGCTCGCGAAAATCATGACTGAAGAAATTTTCGGACCCGTTTTGACCATTTTTGTTTATCCTGATGCTGAAATCGAACAGACGCTCGACCTTGTTGCTAACTCGACTCCTTACGCGCTAACCGGTGCCGTTTTCGCCCAAGACATGTATAAATTCTAGCTTAATAAGCAATCATTTACAACTTTTAATTTGTTTTGTAGGAAATTTCAAGTTTCTGCTATGGAAAAATTGAAAATGACTGCTGGAAACTACTATGTTAATGACAAATCTACAGGTTCAGTCGTCGCACAGCAGCCGTTCGGTGGATCAAGAATGTCAGGTAAAACTTCTTGAGTCCCCCCCCCCCCCCCCCCCGCGATTTCTAAGAAAAACCTATGAAATTACCTTGAAATCCCACTTCCCTGTGCAAGGCACATTCCATGCTGCGACATGTCTGGAGTGACCTTTAAATGCTAAGTTGCTGCAGAAAGGTGAAACAACGACCTTGAAATTCCCAACTCCCTGGCAAGCAGTGTTGGGCATAATCGTAATCACAATTGCGATCGCAAGTTTCTTAATTACGATTATGATTATAATCGTACGTAAATTACGATTACGTAAATTACGATTACAATCGTATTCGTATTTTTTCTGCGATTACGATTGTAATCGCCTTTTTTTAACAATTACAATCGTAATCGTATTTTTTTTTTTGCGATTACAATCGTAATTGTATTTTTTTCTGCGATTACCATTATAATCGTATTTTTTTCTGCGATTACAATCGTAATTGTATTTTTTTATTGTGATTACCATTATAATCGTATTTCTTTCTACGATTACGACCAAAAATGTCATAGAGCCGTAAACGCTAACGAAAATACGATTATAATGGTAATCGCAGAAAAAAAATACAATTACGATTGTAATCGCAGAAAAAAAATACGATTACGATTGTAATTGTTAAAAAAAGGCGATTACAATAATTGTAATCGCAGAAAAAATACGAATACGATTGTAATCATAATCGTCATTAAGAAAATTGCGATTACAATTGTAATCGTGATTGCGATACGATTACGCCCAACACTGCTGGCAAGGCACATCTGAAGTGACCTTGAAGTCCCATGCTGCAACATGTCTGGAGTGAACTTGAAATTCTTATTTGCTGCAGAAACTACTAAAACTACTATTGTAATAGACAGTTTTTATTAACTTTTTTTTTTAATTTTTAAGGAACGAATGACAAAGCTGGAGGTCCTCACTACATCCTTCGCTGGTCGACGCCGCAGTCGATCAAAGAAACGTTTGTACCACTCAAAGACATTACATACCCTTACATGAAAAAATAAATGCCGAGTACTTAATACTCAAAAACTACTCTACTTATTTACTCAAGAGGAGGGGAAAACAAAAGAGTGGGAGTGCTGTGGTGCTGATCGTGTCAGTATTCACAAACACAGTATTTTTAATTAAAAAAATAACAAAAAATCAAAAAAAACCAACGCATTAGAAAAAGCGTTTATTTAGAACAAAATGTTACCACTTCTTAATTTTTAACACTGCTTTATTTATTGAACCTATTTATTTTCTCCCACCAAATCCCCCTAAATATTTAATATTAGCGGTTGTAAGAGATCTTGAGGTGTAAATTAAGTTTGATCTCTGTAATGTATTATCGAAAATTTCAATGTTAAGTGTTAATAGTACGAATACAATAAATGTTTAATTACGAATTTTCTTTTTTTTATTCATATTCTTTTTGTCTCTGTATAGCTTTTGCTTGTAAACAATAAAAGTAATTATAATTTAAATATTTTATTTGTTACCTAACAAGGTGTGTCGTCTTCCATGTATTTTAGTGATGTCTAGGTTCGATTATGTATAAGAGGATATTATAACATGAAATATCTTTTTATTTTTTAATTCATCCTCAATAATCCTTTACAATTAGGGTTCCTTCGCAGAATAGGGGAAGGGAAATCTTGTGAAAAAGTCATTTTTGTGGGGACAAAAGACATAATTGAGAATAACAGTAGCAAAATGAGGATTGTCAATTTATGTCAGTTCTTATTAGGTGTACAAAATGAAACTCAGCCACAGGGTAAATTTAATTTTGTAGATTTTAGCCGAGTTTCATTTTGTACACCTAGTAGTTCATTTTTTCAAAGTTTTAAACATTTTAGGCGTTAAAGTCCATCAAAAGTTGACCTTCTCCGTGTAAGAAGGTTATTGAAGTATAACCATTAAGAAGGTTAATTTTTAAAGGCTTGTAAATCGTAAACCGTTACAGATATTGAAAAAATGCACTAAATAAAATCTGTTGGAAATTTAATTCTCTTTAATTTTTATTCTATTCATTTTTTCTCTAGGACGCACTGTTTTCAAGATAAATTTATTTTTTTAAAAAAATTATTTTCCGAAAATGGTGCATCCTAGAAAAAAAAATTAAGTACAAATTTATTGAGAATTAAATTTCCTACAATTTATTTATTAGGTGTACAAAATGAAACTCAGCCACAGGGTAAATTTGAATTTTGTAGATTTTAGCCGAGTTTCATTTTGTATACCTAATATTTACATAGAGAGGCATCTTCTGGAATTTTTTTTTATTTGCCAAATCGAAGTAAGGCCGGCCTCGCTCAAATTGGCGATTTTACTTCGCCACAGCGATGTTTTGCACCAAAATTTATTAAAAGATGGTTTTATGATTTTTCAGGACCTAATTTTGCTTTATGGACCCTTTTAATCTTTTTTTAAACAGATAAAGAATTTAAATTTTTATCTTTCCACTATATCTATGGGATGACCTTTGACTAATACCCCTAATCTAAAATCTTCCCAGTCTTTCATAATTCACGGTCTGTCATTTTAAAACGAAAATTCCGATCCTTTGAGTCAATTTTAGGGAAGAAAGTCGACCGAACCGTAAGTAAAACATCCATTCATAAGAAAATTTAAAATTTCATAAAGATTATGAAAAATAAATTATTTCAAATAAAACTACTGAATTATAATAGATTATATGATAAAACTGTCAATGCTGTGAAATGGTGCTTAAAAATTAAAAGGATAATCATTTTTTTTTTGCGAAGATTTTCAAGTTTCCCTCCTTGTACCACGTGACCGACCGGAAATTAAAATCGTTTTAAATATTATCGAGTTGTCAAAGTCAACGGACTTTTGATTTATAAAAATAAAATAAAAAAATCTATTCCAAACTTACAATAAAAATTGAAACCAAATTTTTTTTAAATAAAATTTGTCGGAAAATAAGGTTAAAGTCTTATCAATCGTTATCATTACGTTAAAAGTTGACTTGACGTGAGCTTAGGTTTTCCATTAATTAGATTAGTAATTTTAAGCCATAATACTATTTCCCTTATTTTTTTTCGTGAAAAATCCTCTTATAAAATGAGTAAGTTGAATCTGAAAAAGATGAGGTGAGATTTCAATTTATATTTGATGGAAAACTTCTATTTTTAAGATGTAGCTAAAGACCAAAAACCCAGACGATTTGTGTTGCCATGGTAACAGTTAATACACACTTGATTTCTCTAAATACCTTTTTTTATCCAGGGTTTTTCAATTTTGTTTCAAAAGTAGCATTTTTTTTTCGAATTCAACCTGACTTTGAAATTTTATTTCCGACAATAAGGCATTTTAACTCGCCTTTAAAATGCTACTAACAAACTTTTTTGAAATGGGTCTTCCAGACCCTTATGGGTCTAAAAGACTCGTGGACCTTCCTCTCTGATGTGAGCTTCGTGTTAATAATTACTTTTTAGTTGTTATTTCTTGGAAAATTTTGTATCAAGTTGGTTTCTTGGACTGTTCAGAATATCGCCTTATCAGCTTACAAATCCTTTGGGGGTGGACATACAAAACCGAAGGAGAATACTAAAAATATCAAAACTAATGATCCCACAGAGCTGAATTTTTTTTTGTAAACTGTTTAACATCTGACACTTCTTTGAGAATTTTTTGAAATTTTTCCAAATGTTTTAAGTGTGAAAAATTAATTTTTATACCTTTGGAAAGGTCAGAAAAAATGGTTCCCTTAGAGACGGCGACACCAAATTAATACAGCTTTCAGAGGGACCTAAAATGTATTAGGTGTACAAAATGAAACTCGGCTAAAATCTACAAAATTCAAATTTACCCTGTGGCTGAGTTTCATTTTGTACACCTAATAAATAAAAATTGTAGGAAATTTAATTTTCTATAAATTTGTGCTTAATTATTTTTTTCTAGGATGCACCATTTTTGGAAATAATTTTTTTTGTGAAATAAATTTATCTTGAAAACAGTGCGTCCTAGAGAAAAAATGAATAGAATAAAAATTAAAGAGAATTGAATTTCCAACAGATTTTATTTAGTGCATTTTTTCAATATCTGTAACGGTTTACGATTTACAAACCTTTAAAAATTAACCTTCTTAATGGTTATACTTCAATAACCTTCTTACATGAAGAAGGTCAACTTTTGATGGACTTTAACGCCTAAAATGTTCAAAATTTTGAAAAAATTAACTACTAGGTGTACAAAATGAAACTTGGCTAAAATCTACAAAATTCAAATTTACCCTGTGGACGAGTTTCATTTTGTACACCTAATAATATAGCTTTCAGAGGGACGTAAAATATACCTCTCATCATTTTTTCAGATTTTTGGAGGTGTACTTCAGTATTTTATACATTTTTTTTCTGAATTTTAAGCTGTTTTTCGCAACAAAAAGCGGTGAAGTTAAAAATTGATTGTATTATTAATATTAAAAAAAAAAAAAAAATTGGAAGGGCGAATTTGAGATGGAACAAGCCATAAAGACAGTGGAAAGATAAGTTCGATATTCCATCCATAGATGGAGACATCTAAGAAACTGTCAAGCGCAAAAAAAAAAAAAAAAAAAAAAAAAAAAAAAAAAAAAATAATAATAATATAAATAAAAATAATAATAATAATAAAAAAAATTATACCTTTACAAAAAAAAAAAAATAATAATTTTACCAATAATTCTGTCTTTATCGCTATGCTCATTTATTACGATGTGGTACTCTTTGACATCGAATAGATTGCTCAATATTGACGCTGGTTGCAATAACTTAGTTTTTCAAAGTTTTAAGTCATAAGATTTTTTCAAAATCGAAAACCGTTCGGTTTATTGATCTGAAAGAATTTTTTCGGCCAAATCGGAGTTAGGGCCAAAATGCTCCTCTAATCCCGCTATAGTCTTTCTAAGAAGAAAAGAAAAAATCTACCTAAAAGTTAGGTTCCCCAGGGACTTAAACCTACAACTTTGTGGTTACAAAAAAAACGCTCCTTTTTTTTATTTTTATTTTTTTTTTTATGGGGTTTTACAGGTTGTAAAAGAACAACGTTTTCTGAACTTTACTTCTAAGATAAACCTGAATTTAACAATCTTGCATATTTTTTTTTGTAGGAGATGGACGTTTTTAAGAAAGGATGGTTTACCGAAATTGACGAACTCTGGCCTGGATTCGCTCTATCTTTGGAAATTGAAAAAGTATTATTTACAGGAGCATCGGAATTCCAAAAAGTTCAAGTTCTTCAAACGTAAGTTAACATTTTTTTAAAGTTTTAAATAATTTTTTTTTTAGGAAATCACATGGAAGAGCTTTGATACTTGACGGTATCATACAATGTACAGAATTGGACGAATTTTCATATCAAGAAATGCTCGCATATTTGCCTTTACACAGCCACCCTAATCCTGAAAAAGTAAATAAAAAAACGAATATTTTAGAAATTAATTATTTTTAAAAGGTTTTAATTGTGGGTGGGGGTGATGGAGGGGTAGCGAGAGAAGTCGCTAAACATCCGAACGTCAAAAAAATTGAACAAGTCGAAATTGACAATCTTGTTATGGAAGTTTCTCGCGAATATTTACCAAATATGGCTCAAGGTCTCGACCATCCGAAAGTAACTGTACACGTCGGCGATGGTTTCGCCTTTTTCAAAGACTGTAAAGAAAAATATGATGTCATCTTAACCGATTCATCCGATCCTGTCGGTAAGGAAATATTTTAAAAATCTTTGGTGAACCTAATATAAAAATTTGTAGGCCCAGCTATTCCATTATTTCAACAGCCTTATTTTGAACTGATGAAAAAAGCTTTGAAGCCGAATGGGATTGTGTGCTCACAAGCTGGGACACCTTGGACTAACCTTGATATAGTCGTCAACACTTATAACAACTGTAAAAAAGCCTTCCCAGTCGTCTCTTATGGCTACACTTCCGTACCCTCATATCCGAGCGGACAAATCGGATTCGTCCTTGGAAGTTTAAATCCTGTAAGTTCTGATTTATGTATGTATCACACTTTTATTTAAAATTTTTAGGAAACCAAATTCGGAGAACCTCTAAAGTACTTACTGACGAAGAATTGGAGGAAATGAAATTCCGCTATTATACAAGCGACGTTCACAGGGCAGCTTTTGCGTTGCCTAAATTTCTCAGGGATGCCCTTAAAAGTACTTGATATCTTATTTTCAATTTTACCTCACAAAAAACTAATTATATTTTATTAAAAATGAAATCATGATTTGTTTGTTCAAAAAATAAAACGACTGCTGCCATCCATCATCACAAAATTGACTTTTATAGCTTTTCCTACATCCAAAAATAAATCCGATTGTCGTATGGTTCAAGGTCATGCCATTTTTTAAGTTAACCCTTTCGAGACCGCCGGCGACTATAGTTGCTATTCGCGCCCAGCGAGAAGCCTCTCTAAAAAATTTGATACCTTCGCTTCCTGTGGCACTAGCGACATGCAAAAACTGGCAATCTGTTGGGGAAGAAATGAACTACGTGATGATCGCATCACTCGTCGCTTTCTGTGCTTTGCTGGGTGCGGTCGGGGAGAAGTGAGCGGCAAAGAGAGGGGAAAAGTGCTGCGCCAGTAGCGCAGAGAACCGCGTCAGACGCGGTCTCGAAAGGGTTAAAGATTCTATCTGCACCTACATTTGGTGAGTACAGCACACCATGAAGACCACTTTGATTGTAGTAACATTTTACCGAGCATCAAATAAATCGAATTTTTAACTAAAAGAATTTTATTAGCGAAAAACGTTAAAAATACCACATTAAATTATGATTCATAAAGTTCTAGAGGGAAATTATATAGAAAAAAGAAAGTGGAGAATGTACAATTTTTAGTGTCTTTGGGATGAACGTTTTGGGGTTTTTCTGTGAGTTTTGATGGGTCCGTTGACGAAGCACCAGTCGACGTTGATGACTTGCCCAAGGATTTCCATTCCGTCCAATGCTTCTTTTGCAGCGAGGGCTTCGTTGTAGAGACTGTACTCGACTAAAGCGTAACCTTTCAAAAATCCGGTCCTTCTGTCAAGATTTAAATGAATGTTTTTGATTTCTCCGAATTCCGAGAGTCTTTCGTGCATGTCCTCTTCTTGGATTTCTTCATGGAGGGAGGTTATGAAGAGGATCCATCCCTCGACGGATCTCTGAGGTCCCGGCTGAAGTTCGTCCCGGTCGAGACTCTCGTAGGCGGAAACGTCGTCGACCGTAGTGTTTTCACCTTTAAATCCACGTCCTTTTCGCTTCTGAGCTTTTTCTTTGAGCAAAGCGATGCTCAGGTCACCGTCGTCCACGGGATCTTCTTCCATCGTTTCCACTTCTCCCGTAAACTCTTCGTTCGCTTCAATATCCAAAACATCCGCCATTATGTATTTTACCTTTACTTCGATAAATCCTGACAAGTATCTAATATAAATACACGGAGATCACAAACAGTTCACACTCCGTCGATAAGGTAAACGATGCGATAGGTTAACAAAACTTTCAATGTTACCAACCTAAGAAAGTCTTCACATGGGCGCCCCTCCACTATTTCTTAATGGTAACATACAAAGTTTACAAGCTCCGATTTTCGATAGGTACTTAAAAAAATACGTGTTTCTGGGAGATTCTTTTTTCTTTTTTTTTTCGGATTTCAGCGATTTTTATAACACGCTTTTTTTTCATCGACATTTTTCAGGGCTTTATACCTCAGAAACGGTCGATCCTGCAATGTAGTTGATTTCGTCTAATTTGTACGAAATTTAATCACCTTTCATTTTTGTATAATCTAGGAACGCGGTAGCGTTCCGCCCCGCCAAGCAACACCCAGTCCGAAGACGTCAGAAAACGGTACCTACCAAGTGTATGTTTACTGGACGTCACGATTTGCGTTTTTCAGGTATCTGGATCTCGGCTCCCTGTGGACCGATCGACTTGAAATTTGCTACAGATTTACTTTGATATGATATGAGTAAACGCTGAAAATTTCAAGTCGATCGGTCCACAGGGAGCCGAGATATAAAAGTCTGAAAACCCGGTTTTTCGCCTTTACCGTGTTCTTCTTCTTCTTCTTCTTCTTCTTCTTCTTCTTATTCAGCTAGACAAGGCTACAGCCTCTCCTAGCGCACCGATTGACTTGAAATTTTGCACAGAGCTTCCTTTCAACTTGAGCCAGTGCCTTTTGAAAGATTTACCCCGAAATCTTAACTTAAAAAAAAGTTAGGAACAAAAAACTGAAATTTTAGGGTAATTTTAGCCACTTTAACGGGTACACAGCCTGGAGACAAGACCAATCGACTTGAAATTGTGCACAGAGCTTCCTTCTGAGTTTAGCAATGAGGACGAGTATAGTAATGAGGACGGATTTCGGAAATGGGTCATCCAGACCCCTCAGGGTCAATTTGACCAGAGATCATTGTCTGTGGCGCCGGCTGTACACCCGATTTACACCATAAGGTCGAATTTCGGAAATGGGTCTTCCAGACCCCTTGGGGTCAATTTGACCAGTGATCATTTTTCGATCGTCAGTTAGTCTGAGGCGCCTTCTGTACATCCGATTTACACCAGAGGTCGGATTTCGGAAATGGGTCTTCCTGACCTCTTAAGGTAAATTCGACCCTAAAAGAACGAAAGAACTGACGAAAAAGAACGAAACATAAAACATAAATTGGGTAATTTTTGCCAGTGTAATGGGTCAACAGCTAACCTGACCTATTTGGCCTTGAACTATTAATTATTAGTGTAGCCCATTAAAAAAAATTTAGGGACGAAAACTGAAAATTTCTTTGACGGGCCTGAACAAAAGGACCATTCGAATTAACATAATGTTGACGTTGAAATGGTTCATTGACGTAAATACGCAAGCCCTTAAAACTTAAATTTGTAATAGGTACCTAAGTTATAATTATAAATTTTATCAATGTTTTGTTTTTACTGTTTACGTTGAGAACTAAGCTAATAGGATTATCCCTCCTCAGAAGGTATTTTCATTACTTGGAGAACATTTTTTATCTCTATTCTCACTTTAAAATCGTGATTTGACGAAGACGTTTCGATTTTTGAAAACGATTCATTTGAATTTAAACTACAAAAAGATATGATATCCCCACAAAAAACACCCCGTGTAAAAAACACCCCGCCTCGCAAAAATCCTTTTACATCAGCCGGAAAAAGTTGTGATATCAACTTCCCCGCCCTCAAATGAGCGAGAAGAGTCGATACGCCCGAGTGGTAGGTACGATGATGTGAGAAGCATGATGCCCGTGCTCCCGTTTTCAATGCTCCCCTTGGCGGCATCGCGAATGCTTTGTATCAGTGATTGCCGTATTTATCAAGCCCTGGAACGTCCTGGAACGCTTAAGAATTACTGTGTTATCACTGAGTTCCTAACTAATCACTAGTATACACCCCATACACATACATACACATACCCCCCCCCCCCGTACTCACACATGACACTACGCCTTCATCTACGTATGTCTGAGTGTTTGAATCATAACGATTTTTCCCGAAGAACGCACAGCACGTCTTAACTACGTCCCTGTAAACAAACATTTCGCGATGCCGCCAAGGGAGCATTGAAAACGGGAGCACGGGCATCATGCTTCTCACATCATCGTACCTACCACTCGGGCGTATCGACTCTTCTCGCTCATTTGAGGGCGGGGAAGTTGATATCACAACTTTTTCCGGCTGATGTAAAAGGATTTTTACGAGGCGGGGTGTTTTTTTACACGGGGTGTTTTTTGTGGGTACATATTTTGGCTACGACGCACGCTTTTGAAGATACAGGCGAAAAACCCATGAAAAGCTCCATCGCCCCAAGGTCAAAAATTTTTTTTTTCGTTTTTTTCACTGTTTTTCGCCGCTGTGTAGCTCGGGCGCCTTTGATCGTACAAAAAATTTATTGAACGAAATTTATAGGAAATTTAGTCAGCTTTCTTTTCAAACTTATATATTTTTTGGTTACGACGTACCGTTTTGGAGATACAGGCGAAAAACCCTTGAAAAGTCACGCTCCATCGCCCCAAGGTCAAATTTTTTTTTCGTTTTTTTCACCGTTTTTCGCCGCTGTGTAGCTCGGGCGCCGTTGATCGTACCAAAACTTTTATTGAACAAAATTTATAGGAAATTTAGTCTCTTTCTTTTTAACTTATATTTTTTGGTTATGACGTACCGTTTTGGAGATAAAGCGAAAAACAAATCACAAACGCTAATATTTTATTTTTTTTTAGTTCAAACAGGGTTTCTACCCCTATAGAGAACAGTCACGTAAAAAATAATATAGTAAAATATTTTCATCTCAGCTTTCATTTTAACTATTTAAATAGCTCACGTTTTTCCACATGCATTTTAAAAATATGGAATGTAAAAAATTGTTTTTGGTTTCAATGTACAGGTACTTTCAAGCCTTAAAAGGTACAAAACGTCATTTTTCGTCTTTCAAAGGCTCCTTTTCAGCAAGTTCGACGTCTTGCACGTTTTTCTTTTCGATCGCCCTGGCGGTTGGAGTGTTCCAAGATTGGAGATTCCCAGTTCCAAAAATGAGAAAAGTTAAGGCTCCGACCATATAAATTGAGCCCAGTATCCAAAATAAGTACGAAAACTTTCGTACGTTTCCTGTAAGAAAAATGTTATAAAATTAATGTTAGATGTTTGAGTTTACATTTTGATATGTGAGGTCGCCGACGATGTAGGAAGAGACGAAACCTCCGATGGACGAAAGGGTGTTGGCGATTCCGAATATCGTCCCGGAAAAGTTGGGCGCGATGTCCAAAGCGTTGCTGTAGTAACCCGCCGAAACAGCTCCGTTGATCGTCAAAGCAGTCGTAAATATTGACACCGTCCACACTATACTTCTCCTAGGTAGACCTGGGCTACCATCAATAATCCAGGAATGCCGACAGCTAAAAAGAAATCGTTAACATCCAAAAAAAAATTTCTCAACCACCAAATGTTGTAAATATTTTTCTAATGGCCGTCGTCGATAATTTCCCACTGCTTTTTAATCGGCGATGCAGCTCGTCCCAAGTGCCATCGTGTATTTCCAATATAAGGTAAACTCGACAGAAGCCCATTCTAAAATTAATTTATTTTAATTTTTTTTTTTCTTTGAAAAACCTTTTTTATGTCAAGACCAAGGACGACTTTCATGTATGTAGGAAATTGGCTTAAAAATGTAAAATAGCACATGACACTGGCGCCGTGGGTTATGATGATTGCCCAAACTGGAATCGACGTCAGCAATTGCCCC
>JACGAQ010002634.1:0-38607 GCA_014119065.1 Orius insidiosus
ATCAATAATAATTGTTTTTCATGGAAATTTCTCTTGTTGTTTAAAAATTGAGTAATTTTTGCTATTAAATGGATTTAAAGTTTAAAAATTAACCTCGACCGGGGGGAGAAAGTCTAAGTGATAGGACAAGTTCATTTGTTGCAACAGAGAACGTAAAAGAACAATATTTACCGGGCCATACACCTGGACGGTTATTTCTTCTTCGCCGGCCCGGAAAGGCGAAGAAAAAAAAATCAATTTCGACTATCATAATTGAATCTTGCAGAAAAAAAAGTAATGGTCCTTTATGTTATTAAAAACAGTTGTTAACAAAAAACCTTGTTAAGGCCATTATCCGGCAACATAAAAAAATGTTCACGGTGGCCGATTTTCGATGATCGTTCATTCTTAGTCAGAGGCACGTATACCATTTTCATTCAATCCACCACGAATATGCGATTACGTCTTTCCGCAAAAAAATTTTTGCCCATAATTAAAAAGCTATTTTACCTGAGACAAAATGGGCAGAAATTTGACACGCGTTTCGTGACAAAGGGAAGCCGCTTCCATAAAGTCATGAAGGGAAAAAAGTGTTCGGAACAGGTAAACCGTGGTGGAATCTGGGCATGAATTAGGGATACCCGGATCCACAATTTTCGCTTTTTTTGGTTAGCTTAATTTTTTTTTTTCCGAGGAAACGACGCCGATTGTCTCACACGGAATAACGCTAATGACAGAATCGTGTCGCACCTTAATTTTAGGTCACTAACCCTTTTTTTAAAAAATGCTTTTATTATAACATTTGTAAAAAATATTGAGTGGACGTTATTGATCGGGAGGTAATAAGTCTTGTTTGGCGGATATTTGAGGTCTGGTCTAATTCAGGTCCATCATTTTTTTGAACTCTGCGGTTTCTATTTAATGAGAAAATCCCCAAGTTGATTCAACTCGAGCACATCCGACTAAAGAAGATCCTTGAAAGGAAATTATTGCGCGAGAAATTTTTTGTTCTATCGCGCCTTCAAATCACCCCCTGCGAAAGTTCAACATGTTTCAAAAGATTCTGCTTTAAAATGGAATCCAGAATCAAAAGCGAAGGTTGAATAATACAGAGTACAAAAAAAAAGGATTTTTGCGACCAGAGAATCAAGGAAAACGACCCAAACCCGGAAAAACACTGTTAATCGCCCAAAAGCCTAAATCCGATTTTTCTAGATCAGGAAAACAAGAAAATTGACTATAAACCTAGTAAAAAAGATGCTAAACTCGAAAAAATAGAAAATACGGGCGTTTCTAACCCAGAAATCAAGGAAAACAACCTAAATCCTTTAAAAAGGTGGTTGAACGTTCAGATTTTTCAAGACAAAAAATCAAGGAAAAAACCTAAATCCGTTGAACGTTCAGAATTTTCAAGCAAGAAAATCGAAAAACAACCTAAATTCTGTTAAAAGTTGGTTGAACGTTCAGATTTTTTAGACCAAAAAAAGAGGAAACAACCTAAATCCGGTTTGAACGTTCAGATTTTTCAAGACCAAAAAATCGAGGAAAACAACTAAATCCTGTTAAAAAGTTGGTTGAACGTTCAGATTTTTTAGACCAAAAAATCGAGGAAAACAACCTAAATCCTGTTAAAAAGTGGTTGAACGTTCAGATTTTTCAAGACCAAAAAAACGAGGAAAACAACCTAAATCCTGTTAAAAAGGGGTTGAACGTTCAGATTTTTTAGACCAAAAAAACGAGGAAAACAACCTAAATCCTGTTAAAAAGGTGGTGAACGTTCAGATTTTTAAGACTAAAAAATCTAGGGAAACAACCTAAATCCGGTTGAACGTTCAGATTTTTCAAGCCAAGAAAATCGAGGAAAACAACCTAAATCTGATAAAAATTGGTTGAACGTTCAGATTTTTTAGACCAAAAAAAAAAACGAGGAAAACAACCTAAATCCTGTTAAAAAGTTGGTTGAACGTTCAGATTTTTCAAGACCAAAAAACGAGGAAAACAACTAAATCCTGTTAAAAAGTTGGTTGAACGTTCAGATTTTTTAGACCAAAAAAAACGAGGAAAACAACCTAAATCCTGTTAAAAAGTTGGTTGAACGTTCAGATTTTTCAAGACCAAAAAACGAGGAAAACACTAAATCCTGTTAAAAAGTTGGTTGAACGTTCAGATTTTTCAGACCAAAAAATCGAGGAAAACAACCTAAATCCTGTTAAAAAGTTGGTTGAACGTTCAGATTTTTCAAGACCAAAAAATCGAGGAAAACAACCTAAATCCTGTTAAAAAGTTGGTTGAACGTTCAGATTTTTTAGACCAAAAAATCGAGGAAAACAACCTAAATCCTGTTAAAAGTGGTTGAACGTTCAGATTTTTAGACCAAAAAATCGAGGAAAACAACCTAAAGGAAAAGTTAAAAAGAACGTTCAGATTTTTCTACACCAAGGAAGAGGAAAAGAGGCATACTCTTAAAGCACCGAAGAAATACAGGGAAAAAATGGAATATTTTTTACAATTTTCTTATTTAAAAACTTCATTTTTTAAATACAACACCCTAAGCATCGCTGCTTAACTTACGGACACGTCAGAACACGTTTATCATTTTAAAAAGTTGATGGAAAAAAAATTAAACCGCATTTTTTGAATAAATGATATTTATGAAGACAAGAAAATAATTTTAAGTTTTAATAATTATTTTAAAAAGTCGATAGAGCTATAAAACAGTTAGACGATAAAAAAAACCAGCTATTTTATCGAAACGTGAAATAAACGAGAAATTATAAGATCATTGATGGATAGGGACATCGTTTTGACGGGTCTATTGTTAAGCTAATGTTGCGCGTGGCACGAAAAACCGCTAAAAGCCATCCGGTCATCTACCGGACTTGGAAGGTACTTAAAAGCTTCTTTTCTACTTTTTTTTAGGTACTCGCATTCGAGCGTAACCGTAACAAAAACCAACTGTTGTCTAAAACCACCTGTGAGAGTCAAAAGTGAAACCGGCAGGGAAGTAAAAAAATTTTACTATTAAGGGGATGACTTTTAAAAAAAAGAGCTAAAAATTAAACAATTCCTATAAAAAATTATAAACCGACAACCCTTTAAGTCTTATGACTTTAATCTAACCCTTGAAAGGCTTAAATCAATTTTTTTTCTTTAATAATTCATGAGATAAATGTATGAGAACGTGTTTTTAATAACGGTTTCTTTTATTTGACTTTCGTTAATTAAAAAATCCTGGGAATGGAAATCAAAATTATCCATTGTATGATAGATATCCGGATGAAAAGTAGATTCTTCTGTTGAAAAAAATCAGAGGACGGCGGCCGGCCGGTACAATGACAAATGGATCGTTTTGACCCATAGGTGTCTGTAAGGCCATTTTTTCAAGGGTTTGGGTCAAAAATATCGCTTGAAAAGAGTTTTACTAGTTAAAAATCTGCACAGAAGATCGCAAAAATTTTACTTTTTACCCACTCTCAATTTTACAAGAATTTTTCTTATGCCTAAAAATCTTGACAAAAATCGGGGTGCTCTAAGGACGGAAATGTCTGGAAATTTTATGGCGCCGAGTTTGTTTCTTTACGTGCAGAAACCTGTTATTAAATTTTTTTTAAGCTACTTTTCTACGACGTTGATGTCACTCACCGGTAATCATTTTGGAGTGGACGCCATCCAGGCGCTGTACCTCCTTTTCGTAGAAAATAATTATTCCTTAAAACTCCCTCACACTTGAAAAAAAAACTTTTTAATAAACACAGGACTTAGACACTGAGGAGACGTTACGCTTAGGATCAAGTCCTCACAGAAACTGAGAACTCCTGAAGGCTTCCTCCCCTCTCTTCCTCTTCCCACACCGCAAGACCCCTACCACCTCGTCTATTTTTCTTTCTTTCTTTACTCTTTAATTTTGTATTAATATGTACTTAGTGTGTGTCCTAAAGGCATTCTCGGATTTAAAAAAAGCCCTTTACGTTAATGATATGTTGTGGAAGGAGATTTGCATCTTCGTGTTTTAAATTAAATCGACTAGTTAGAAAAAAATAAAATACTAGTTTGAAGAGCTTCCAACGAAAACTACCTTAAAGAGAAGTAAAAATATAGGAGGGGGAAGTATAACGGAGGGGGAAGTATAATGGAGTGGGAGGTATAAAGGAGGGAAAGTATAACAGAGGGGGAATAATAACGGAGGGGGAAGTATAAAGGATGGGAGGGGGAATTACTCGTATAAAGAAGGGAAGTTTTTTTTTTTTTCAAAAAATTTTCCGATTTTTTTCCGAAAATTTTTTTAAGTATCAAGGTAGAATTGGAACAACGGTTCGGCCGCAGCGCAGTTTTTAAAATTTCAAAGGTGCATATCTCCGCCATTTTTTCGAAATTCAAAAATCGCAGACGATAATTTCTTGTTCAACTAGTCAGGAAGGTTGTGAGAAAATTTGGTGAAAATCGGTTGGAAACTGTGGCCGTAAAATGTTCCGGAAAAAATGCTACGGCCGGCCGGCACCACAGACAAAGTTGAGATCGGTAAAGATCAATGATTTGACCCTCCGGGTCTAGAAGACCCTTCCCCAATAACCCGGTCCCTCTCGTAACGGGTGGACGTATGAAATTTCTCCCTACTAATATGATAATTAATATAGAAAATTGATAATTTTTTATAATTTTTAGAGAAACGCCTTAAAAAAAAGTAAATTCATTGTGTTGGTGAGGGGGGGGGTTTATTGGATGAAAGAAGGTTGGTAGCACTGTCTTCCCCCACCCAATTTAGTTCTCATCCTTCGATCACCGGTCAATCGGTCACTCGTTCCTTCAAATTTCTTTTTGTACATTTATTATGAAGTCCATTTTTTAAATAGAGAAAAATGGATGTTTCTTAACTTGCGTCTAGAGTAAAATAATGTTATTTTATTCAAAATTTTAAATTCTAGTTTGACACAATCCCGGCACGTTTGATTTTCTTCAGACAGCTCACAAAATTTATCGTTTTTTCGTTTCCCTTTTCATTTTTTCCCCATCCGATCCTAGATTTTCTGCGAACTTCAAAAAGTGAGTGTTCTTGAACACATTTGTGGTGTTGGGTTAGAAATGTAGAAAAAGATTCGAATTTCCCAAAAATACAGACCACATTTTTGTTCCGTTCAATTTCAAAATTTAGCCTTTTTGGATTGAAGGGCTGGAATTCATTATTAAATTATTAATAATTATTAACAATAAACGAGAAAAAATGGATGATTTTTAGGAAAAAATTGGCAAAGTTTCCACCTCCCCCCATTTCCGACAAGCTTGAACATGCAAGGCAGGCGTTGGTAATCGTTCATCGGTGTCGACGGTTTTCTGTTTAGTGGTGAATTTTAGTCGCCATTTTGATTTGTTAGAAGTCTATTTCTTATGTTCATTTCATTTTAACTTCCTTAAAGAACTAATTTTGATATCCTCGACGTCGGGTTTTTGGGGAAGGGTCTTCCAGACCCGGAGGGTCAAATCATTGATATTTACCGATCTCAACTTTGTCTGTGGTGCCGGCCGTCCGTAGCATTTTTTCCGGAACACTTTGTGACCAAAGTTTTCAACCGATTTTCACCAAATTTTCTCATAACCTTCCTGAATTGTTGAACAAGAAATTATCGTCTGAAATTTTTGAATTTCGAAAAAATGGCGGAGATATGCACCTTTGAAATTTTAAAAACTGCGCTGCGGCCGAACCGTTGTTCCAATTCTACCTTGATACTTAAAAAATTTTCGAAAAAATATCGGAAAATTAAAAAAAAAAAAAAAAAAAAAACTTCCCTTCTTTGTACTTCCCCCTCCGTTAAACTTCCCATCCATTATGCTTCCCCTCCGTTATACTTCCCCTCCTTTATACTTCCCTCTCCTAAATTTTTACTTCCCTTTAAGGAAGTTTTCGTTGAAAGCTCTTCAAACTAGTACTTATTAATGAAAAACGCTGTTTTCGAACGGTTCCGGGTGCCAGATGGTGTTAGAAGTCATAAGATGGACGTTTTAGAGAGATTATTTTGTCTAATGAACCTTGTTTGAAGAAGAGGAGAGCGTACAAGTTACTAATGAATTGACTAATGACTTTTCCACCTCATAACTATTTTTACCGCACAAAGGCTATAATTATTCATTCATCTTCAGAAAGTCTTCAAATCTAAACCATCGGCCGCAAATGTCCCTATTGGTTTTTCTCCTTTCGATACACGTCGGTACACCACACGATCTTAAGACCAAGGACGTATTCGAAATTGACGTATCGTCGACATTTATCATTTGACCGCAAAGTTAGCAAATTTAACCCAAAAAAAAGCTGAAAAAGGAAAAGTTGAATTACGGGCTGACGGAACTTCTTTTGATTACAAGCGTTTTGGACATGCAATTGATATCATTGGCACTTTTGACCCTACAGCAGGGAACCTTTTGAGGAAGCACAAAAGGACTGTGAGAGCCGAAGAACGAGATACGATGTTTTATCTGATCATGGTGCATACGGTAATTGTAGGACAATGTACTAACGGTCTTCAGGATTTTCTGTAATTATTCACATGGTTATGCCACACTTCCGCGTCCCCCACTGGGCAGGGGGACCCTCATTAATTTTAACGAGTCCGCTCTTCTGCTAAAGACAATGCCATAGAAAAGACCGAAAAAAAATTGTTATTTTGACGCACGGGTGAAGACAGGTTTTAAAACAGTTATTATTTATTAATCGATGACCACGATGGTTCTGCATGACTTCCCATCATGGCATTGACATCATCGGCTTTCAGGACAAAGGATGATTCAATTTTTACACTCGTAAAACAACAATTTTTCAAAAATTCACGACGATTCCGAACATAAAATTGAACTCTTCTGCCCAGTTGGAAGTTTCTCAATATTGCCAGGGAAAACTAACCAGAGACCTCCTGACCCACGAAGCTGTTTTACTTATTGAGAAAGTTCATACTTGTGAGGGTCAGTTTTTTTATCTGAATCTGATTTTTAGCATGAAATCTCACGAATACCACGCCTTTCTTATTTCTCCTCAAGCGACAAAAAAGAAAAACGCCCTGAGAACCATCGGATCTAAATCTATTTGATATGTAAAATATACGACCAGCACGTTCTCGATGAAAAATCCTTTTTTCTCTCTTTTATTTATTCGTAGCTATGTACTAAAGATCCCTGGATTTCTTAAAGGTTGTAAACCTTCCCCAGTATATTTTTCAAGGTGGGCAGAAACGACACCTACACGCCAGAATCGTAGGAATCGTCTGACCATTATTTCGACCTTTAAGTCCTTTTCCTATTTCAATCCAATTAAGATAGAATGAACGACCTTTTCGAAAATCATTCGATTTATGTTCCTTAGATTAACAAACCGGTTAATTCTGCCATTTTGACGGTTTCTGGGAAAGAGTCTTCCTGACCAAGGAGAGGAAAACTGATTGGTGATCGTCTGTGGTGCCGGCCGACAGTCCTTCAGCAGCATTTTAAATTCCTTGCAGAAGTTATTGTGATACCCTCCACGTCAGGTTTTTAGGAAGGGTCTTCCAGATCCGGAGGGTCAAATCTTGATCTTTACCGATCTCAACTTTGTCTGTGGTGCCGGCCGGCCGTAGCACTTTTTCCGGAACACATTCCGGCCACTTTTTCACCCGATTTTCACCAAATTTTCACACAACCTTCCTGACTAGTTGAACAAGAAATTTTCGTATGCGATTTTTGAATTTCGAAAAAATGGCGGAGATATGTCTGTTTGAAATTTTAAAAAATTCGCTGCGGCCGAACCTTGGTTTGATTTTTCACCAATTTCTCCTATTTTTATTTTCCTCCGTTATACTCCCCCTCCGTTATACTTCCCCTCTTTAATACTTCCCCTCCTATATTTTTACTTCTCTTTAAGGAAGTTTTCGTTGGAAGCTCTTCAAACTAGTACTTTCAAAAGTAGGAACAAAAATAAATTTTTTGCAGAAATTTGCGCTACTTTAAGGAAGTTTCCGTCAGTGCCAGCTCCCCTAAACGGTAAAATTATATACATACATATATAAGTTAATACATTTCCCCTTATAAAAAATAACTAATAATTCTTTGATTCCGTACATCGTGCCCACGCGAAAAATTGACGCCATTTATCAATTTGTAGCCCCTGACTTTATTCATGAATTTTCGAAGAAAAGGTTGACGATTTTGGCGAACAAAAATTATGGACGGTAGGCGTCGATTACGGATAAATTATTGACGAGAAAAACCGTGTTTTCGACCTTTCCATACGCCTTTTTTAAATTCTTTTAAATTAATATTTTTAACCTTGAAAGGTTTTTTTTCTGGGGAAAAAAAAGTAAAAGTAATTGATGAAAAGTCGTCCTTGTCACGAACGTTGATTGACTGGGAAGGAAGTCCTTTCAATTTACCGCGGGAGGCATCTTTTCATTCAGACGGTAAATCATTTCTTAACTCGTGGCGTTAATTATTAAAGGAGAAGGTGAAGATTTTTTTTTGTTACCAAGAAATCCGATTATAAAAACATATGGCGTTTCTCGAATTTATAGCTTTTTTTCAATGGTGGATTTATGAAAGTGACCGTTGGTCCTTTTTTTAAGTTGTCACGAAAAAAGAGCGAGCAATTAGAGCGGATCCGCCATTGTGAGCTTCTTCGCCATTAGTATCAAAAAGGACATTAACTTGCACGTTATCTAGAAGAGTACACTTGTTTCAAAAGGTTGTTGTAATTTATTTCAGTCTGAGCACACTTCGCAGTTACATTTCCCACAAGAGATTCTTAGAAAAGTGAGACGAAAAGAGTATAAAACCTCTGGAACTTTATCTACTTTTTTTAAAAACTTTTTTGAAAAGTTATCGATCGATAGAGGAAAACTGAAGTTATTGATTATGAGGTTGTCTATGATGCCGGCCGTCCGTAGCATTTTTCGATTTGCACCAAACTTTCTCAGAATGCAGTAAAAATCTTTTATTGTAGTAATTTGTACTTTATATTTATACTTTCGTTCCCTTATACTTCCCCTCCCATATACTTCCCCCTCAGTTATACTTCCCCCTCAGTTATACTTCCCCTCCCATATACTTCTCCATCTGTTGTACTTCCCCCTCTCATATACTTCCCCCTCCTATATTGTTACTTCTCTTTAAGGAAGTTTTCGTTGGAAGCTCTTCAAACTAGTACTTTAAACCGTTAAGATGCGTCGAATGTGGTCTTTTTTAAATATTCCTTCAGCCATTTTTTTTCTTATTACAAAAACAATTTTGAAGAATCCGAAAATGAGGAAACTGGGGAGAAAAAACCACTAACATTCCTAGATTACCCATTATTTTAATTTTTTTAAAAATCCTGTTATACCATTATTTATAATGTTTATAATAAGGCCCGGCCGTTTCAAAGACTCTGAAGTTATTAGCTTTGTTCCTACCGCAGTTTGAAACTGGTTTGATTGGAGCATGCGCAGAAGGATTAGAACGTCATATTTGACGTCGTTCAAATCGTTTGTCTGTCAAATCGAAGTCATCTGCTGTCAAATTTGACGTCCAAATCCTTCTGCATGCTCCAGGAGTTTCAAACTGCGGTTGGAACAAAGCTAACCAATATTTTCGAGTAAACCAAAAATGTAAAGATGTTTCACGACTTAATCGTGACTGCTTGTAAATTTTTCGATTTGAATGGGGTAATTTATACTTTATTGAAAATGAAAAGGAGGAAAGTATCGGATTTACAATTCTAACCGCTCCGCGGGGACCGGCAGTTTCAAGATGTGTGTTTAAATAATTTTTTTCTGCATACAATGACACAGTAAATTCCGTCGCTAGATGCTCTAAAGAGATAACCGACGGTTGTTAGCTACATATTTATCCGTCTCTATTCTCTGATTTATTGCTATGAATGAAGAAGAAGCATGTGAGGAGGAAGACATGCGGTCCTTCCGTTCTGCTTGCGAAACCTTTATAATCGTTTAAGTGCGAAGATTTTTTTTTTGTTTTTTTCATCTCTGTGGTCTCTGCGGTTTTTTCGGTTCGATTGATCCTCTGGGAATGAAAGTAATATGTAAATTTTTCATCGAAAAGCTCCCCTTTTTTAAGGAACATTTTATCGATTCTAATTTGAATTTCCAGCATTGAAAAGTCTCTATTGTAGGGTAATTTTCCTTTTTTTGCCTTCCACTATTCTTCGAAATAAAAATAAAAATTTTTTTTTCCTTTCCGCGATAAGTGGTCTCAAATAATTACTTTGCGCGTTATTTTAACTACTCTTGACACACGAGAGTTTAAGTGACGCCGCATAGTTGGATAATGGACGATTTAAGCCTTTTTAAGATCCTAGAACCATAAGGGGTCTCGTCTCTTTTCTAATTATCGAGCAGAAAGTGAAAAAAAAATCTGTGAAAAAAGTTGAATTTATGATAATCACTAGGACTTTTTCTTTTCCCACAGCCTCAAGTCCCATTTCACACGTTCAAAACAAGTCTGTTCGATTAGATGAAAATGGGGGAAGACCGATGGTCTAGGGCATTCTGGAACTCTGGGGCCCTGGGTCTAAATTTTCTTTCAAAGGATCCTCTTCCTCTTTTAACTTCCTCAAAGAAGTTATTGTTTTTCCTTCCACATCTAGTTTTTGGGAAGGGTCTTTCAGGCCCTGAAGGGTCATGTCGATTATGGATCTATACCGATCTCAACTTAGTCTGTAGTTCCGGCCGGCCGTAGCATTTTTTCCGGAACACTTTACGTCACAATTTTCAACCGATTTTCACCAAATTTTCATTTAACCTTTCTGATTAGTTGAACAAGAACCTTCTGCGCATGCTCCAGAGTATCAAACCAGTTTCAAACTGCTGTAGGAACAAAGCTAATAAGTTCAAAGTCTTTGAACAGCGATTTTTGAATTTCGAAAAAATGGCTGAGGAACGTCAGTTAGAAATTTTAAAAAATTCGTTGGTCCGATTTTCACCAAATTTTCACCAATTACCCCCACATTTTTTACGATTGTTTTTGGTGTAAATTTTTATTTATTCATATTTTTATTATGTATTAATTTATTTAGTAGGGAGAAGTTTGAACTTCCGCTACTTGCGAGAGGGCCATCCCTGGGGCAAAAGGTCCACTATTTGTGGATAATTTGGTCGACAAATTTTCTTTAAAAAAAACTTAGAAAATTTTTGGGGAAAAAAAAATAAAAAAATTTCAAAAAAACAGATTAAACCACGAATAAAACTTCAAACAATTTTTTGGAAAAAAAGTAGAAATGACTCCGAAATTTTTCTGAAAAAAAAAAGAAACTAGGAAATTTTTTTCAGAATTTAACAATAATTGAAATTATGCTTTTCCTCTGTTATACTTCCCCTCCTTAATACCCCCTCCTCCCTCCATAATACTTCCCCCTCCTCCCTCCATAATACTTCCCCCTCCTCCCTCCATAATACTTCTCCCTCCTCCCTCCATAATACTTCCCCCTCCTCCCTTCTTAATACTTCCCCCTCCTTCCATATTCTTCCCCCTCCTCCTCCTTAATACTTCCCCTTCTTCCTCCATAATAGTTCCTCCCCTCCCTCCATAATACTTCCTCCTCCATAATACGGCCCCCTCCTATATTGTTCCTTCTATTCAAGGAAGTTTTCGTTTAAAGCTCTTCAAACTAGTTCTTTTGAGGGCCATGAATCTAAAAAATGAAGTTCGTAAAAATAGTAGGTGAGAGGTTGAAAAAGTGACTGAAATCCGCTGTTCCTTCCTGCATTTTCGGACATATCACAGTTTTTCTTACGTTTTTTTCTTCTTTTTTGGGGCCGAATTCAACGGAGCTTCCCTATCCTCTGAAGTAGTGGCCCTACGCCACTAGTTCAACGACCATTCGGTATTGACGAAGATAAAAGCGCCGCAATTTATCCGCCCCGCGTACCCTTTTATGGATAACAACGGGTTTCGTATAATACTCAAATATTTGATCCGACGCGTAGGAAGCTGTCAAGGACTTCTTTTAAACACACATTTTATCATCCTTAAAAACGCTCAATTATCAAATTTTTTTTCCAACCTTTTCTAAAAGCCCACCATGATAAAATCACAGTTCTCCTGAACATTATGGCCTTAAAACGTTTAAATTCATGGACATGTCAACCCATAATTTACGACGTTTTAAAATAATAAACGTGGAAAAACAATAAACGCGGAATATATTAAAATTTTAATACTCTTAAAACTGTGTTACGGTAGTTTTTGAGTTTTATACCTACTTGTGATTTCGTGGAAATACTCATTAAGGGAATATTTAAGCATGATATAATTAAAAAAAATTATTTTATAGACATTTCGTACATTCTCCTTGATCTTTTTTTTAAAAACGTCCTTAAGGGGTTAAACAACTCGGAGGAATGTTTAGCGGGTACCACCATATTGACCGGGCAAATACGTGCATGCACCTTATCCTAGATCGGATGGAGGCTCGGTTACAACGAGTACGACCGCTCTCTCAGTTCTGGTAATTTATCGAGACTACCACCATACGTGACTTCTCTTTTTAACGTAGTTTTAGACAAAAAAAAACTAGACTTAAAATATTGTGGTTCTTATAAAGTGTTTAAAGCAACAAGGTCCTTTATTTTTAAGACTGAACATGTTAACGTCATTGTTCCGAACCTGATCTTGTAACTGATGCCGTTATACCTGTTACTTTAGAACTAAGCTGTTATAAACATCTTTGCTGACAACAATTTTATTGGAAAATGTACTGAAGATGGCCTTGAAGAGAACATCCTCGAAGTAGCGCAATTTTTCGTCCATACTATCGAAAACAGTTTGCATTACGAGGTAGAATAGTTCTAGTTTGAAGAGCTTCCTACGAAAACTTCCTTAAAGAGAAGGAAGAATATAGGACGAGAAGTATTAAGGAGAGGAAGTATAAAGGAGGGGTAGTTCAAGGAAGGGGAAGTACAAAGGAGGGTTAGTTCAAGGAAGGGGAAGTACAAAGGAGGGGTAGTTCCTGGAAAGGGAAGTACAAAGGAGGGGTAGTTCAAGGAAGGGGAAGTACAAAGGAGGGGTTGTTCAAGGATGGGGAAGTATAAAGGAGGGGTAGTTCAAGGAAGGGGAAGTATAAAGGAGGAGATAAAAAATTTGACCGTAATCCAAGCTAAGATGTGGTCGTTGACAGCCAAAAATGTCAAGGGAAGATGGAATAATGACGGATCTTAAAATTTATTATATTTTCAAAATCTCAGATAATCTTTTTATTTTTTTCGATTTCGTAATTTGCTTTTGAAAATGATATACTTGATCAATATATCGTTAGAAAGCATTTTTAAAGGCCATGATAAAGGTTATTAAATGTTTAAAACCACCCAGAACACACCTTCACCTTCAAAAATCGACTTAAAAAAATTATTTTCGTACGCACAATAACGGAGAGAGAATTTTTCAATGATTTACTTCCTCGAAGGGAAATTATTGTAATACCCTCCATGATTAGGTCTCTGGAAAAGGATCTTACGGACTGAGGAAAACTGTAATGAGGTTGTCTGTGGTGCCGGCTGTCCGTACATTGGTCTCATTTTTCCGGAACACCTCAAGGACATAATTTTCATCCGATTTTCACCACAGTTTCAGAGAATTTTCCTTTCAAAAAATTTTGAAATTATCAAGGTTTTTTTTTAATTTCTCGAAAATGGCGGAGGTATGCCTGTTTTTCCGGAACACTTCACGGCAGCAATTTTCACCGATTTCCACCAAATTTTCACAGAATCTTCTTTTGTAGTTTACTTCAAATGTCGAGAACTTTTTTTCTTAAATCGCCTAAATTTAGGCTGTTCTCCTCCATTCCGTTAATTAATTTTTATTTTTGTTATAATTTTAAGTCGTTATAATTTTGCATTAGTTCAGTCACTCCATAAAATTAAGTAATTACATTTTAAAATATCGTGACGACTATAAATAAATCATTGAAGGTCACTTTAGCTTAATGGCGATGATCAAATTAATTTAACGACGTATAAAGCATCCCAGATAAGGTAAAACACATTTTTTCCCCTCTCCTCCATCGAATTCAATGTAAAAGATGCCGAGTATTTCCGATTATGCGCTAATTAGCAAACATCCGTGTACATTTGTGTCCATTACTATTCCGCCATTTTAAAATTCAATAGACGTCGATAGAAGTTGAAAAACGGGTGATTTTTCCGAATATGCCATCACGGAGTTCGAAAATAGAATTGACATCATCACTGGGAAGATAGCGTGTGTCTTCGTCCTCGGGCATTTTTTATAAAACGTTTGTAGAAGTCAGAAAAACGGATTCGATTTGATGTTGAAAGAATATCTTAAATAAGAGCTCGTTTAACGCTCCGGTACTTCTTGACAGATCGCCAGGATACGAAAATTACGTTTCGCAATCGTCATAATACGAAGATGACTTGGTTTCGTTATTTCTTTGTATTGTTCACTCCGCTTTCCTCTTTAAAAGAATAAAGAACATGCCAAAAATTACTTATTTTTATAAAAAAAATAGGGTCTGGGCATTCAGCAGTACTTGAGGGCAAAAGATATCCCTTTTTCTACGTCAAGAATGTATTTTTATCCGTTTTCACTTTTCAGTGGAATGGAAAACTCTTTAACCTTTTAAAAATTAAAATGCCGCAAGTACCTTGGCCTGAGGGTTACCAGAGTCCTTTTCGCGAGGCCAAAAACCCACGAGTCACACCCACAAAGTGGACCGTTTTCCCGACGATTTTTCGTCATCAATGTGCTTACGAACAAAGTCGAGGTGGGAGGTTGATGATTCATTAGTAAAAATAGAAAAATCGTGTATTCCCCGAGGGGAAAGCATATAGTTTATGTAAATTTCGATTTCTGAGTCTTCTCTTCAAAAGATCTCTGGAAAAAGAATTTCACAGCGAATCTAAAGTTTACAAAAATGCTAGTTTGAAGAGCTTTCAACAAAAACTTCCTTGCTATTAAAAGTTACAGAGGGAGAAAGAATGAAAAAAAAACGGATGTTCCACGACCGGTTTCGGTGTAATACGCCTCATCAGGTGGACTATTTCCTTATTAATCATTCTCCTACACTTTTTACTTGACTTTCATCAGACGGTATTATGGACACTGCGGGAAGGTGGACAAACTATCCGTTTATACGGCACCCCCCCAGGCCCCACTACCTCCTAATTGTCACTACACCACCTCTTTTTATACCTTGTAGTAAAAATAAACTTCCTTATATAGGAGGGGGAAGAATTAAGGAGGGGGAAGTATAACGGAGGGGAAGCTTAAAGAGGGTTAAGTTTGAGGAAGGGGAAGTATAATTTATTTATTTGGGGAAGTATAACGGAGGGGAAGCTTAAAGAGGGTTATGTTTGAGGAGGGGGAAGTATAATTTATTTATTTGGTGAAGTATAAGTATTTTTGAATTTAGAAAAATTTTCCTTTAGTTTGAAAAAAATTCCTTTATTTTTAATTTATTTTTTAATTTTTATTTTTTTAAATTTTAGGTAAGTTTTAGGTAGATTTTTTTTCTTTTTCAAACAATTTTCTAATTTTTTTTTTCATGAAGAGTTTTTGACAAAATTTTTATAATTAGATATCAAGGTAGAAAGAATGGACCTATTGCCCAAGGGATGTCCCACTCGCAAGTGGTGTAAGTATCGAATTCCTCAAAAAAATTTGTAAAACTTTTTTTTTAAATTTGTAAAAAATATAATATAATAAAAATAAAAAATATAATATAAATAAATTTGTAATAAATATAAATATTTGGTCAAAATTTGGCGAAAATCGGGACCAACGCGAATTTTCTAAAATTTCAAACGTGCATATCTCAGCCATTTTATTGAAATTCCAAAATCGCTCTTGATACAATATTTTATTCAACTATTTAGGAAGATTGGGTGAAAATTTGGTGAAATCGGTTTAAAACGCCATAAAGCGTTCCGGAAAAAAATACTACGGCTGGACTGCCGGCCGGAACTACAGACAAAGTAGAGATCGGTAAAGATCCATATTCTACAATGCCTCGAAGACTCCCCAAAAACTTGACATGGAGAGTAATACAATAACTTCTTAGAAAGTTAAGAATCGAGATACTGGACATTTTAGATGTGTCACTTAAAGTCTACTAATTGGGATGCTCTGAGGATCACACAAAGAGTAAATTTAAACAACTCTTCTCTTCTTCAAGATTGCAGCATCTTTCTCTCTGTTATCTTTAATAATTGTGCTTGTGCAAGGCTCTTCCTCAAAAGGATCCTATTGTGGTACACTCAATAGATGGTTTCAAATTATTTTGGAATCTAACCCTTTCAGGACCAGCACTAGGGATTGCAATCCCGGGATCCCGGGATCCCGAAAACCCGGGATCCCGGATTTTTTTGATCCCGAAAGCACTTGGGATCGGGATTTTAAAATCCCGGGATTTTCGGGATTTGAAAATTTATTTTTCATTGACAGGTCAACAGGTGCAGATAAAACCAATATTTCTTATTTTTCTATGACAGGTCTAATATTAATTTCACGGTTTATAATCTAGCGAGTTTGACAGGTCGCGATGATACGAGTGCAGAAAACCCCATAACAAATCTTATTTTTATGTGACAGGTCTAATTAATTTAGACGAAAAAAATCGTTAGTTTACAAACATGCACAAACAAGCCCTTTCCCCTCCTTATTATTTTAATATATAAGTTTTATTGCTGTATTGATTTAGTTGACCACGAAGTGTCGTATTGAGGAGTTTTCTGCTGCAGGATATTTATGCAAATCTGTTAGGTCCAGATTAGGAGACGAAACAATAAACGCTTTAAGTTTTTTGAGAAGTCATTTTCAAAATAATATATTGAGAATATTTGTAAATACCAACAACTACATAGTTTATAACTTATAAGTTATAATAAATAACATTTTCTATTGCTAACTGGTTTTAGACTTTTTTTTTCAAATCCCGAAATTCAATCCCGAAAATCCCGGGATCCCGGGATTTTTTATTCCGGATCTCGAAATTTCGGGATCAAAATTTAATCCCGGGATTGCAATCCCTAACCAGCACCAGGCGTTTTCATCGTCCTGGAGGCATTCCATGGCGATGGCCCCGCAGCAGTCTCCAACTAGGCCACCACCTGATGCTATTGTAGGAGTACAGCTGTAGGTAGTGCTATATTCCCGCAGTGTTTGTACTATGATGTGACCATTGGTTGCTGAGCCAAACCCAACCCGAAGCACAAAAAGAAGTCCGCTACTAGAAACAAGCCAATGGAATGGAACATGTCTGTCCTTGTTATGCACGCCGAAGGCATTCTTTAAGTTAATTGTAACTTTGAATGTTTTAATGAAAGATTTGGAATTGTTTGGAGGGAATTCATTCTTACATTTTTCCAACGAGATGCCAGATTGTGGAGTGCGATAGAGAGAAAAATAAGACAAGTCGAGATAACTTTATAAAAGTTTTATTGCGTTAAGTAAAAGGTGAAGGGAATGCTGAAATATTTTCCAGTCTTAATTCTCCCTTCCCGGGTCGAACGTTTTACTCGCCCAACTAAAGGTTCTAATAGCCTCTCTCTCCAGCGAACGCAATAAAAAGTTGCATAAAATTCTAAACATTCCCTTCGGTTACTTTGGGTCCTTCACCTTGCACTTCACCACTTGACACAAGGGGAGATAAACGTCTCGTCTGACCTTTACCTTTCTTCTCTTCATCGTTCTTCTCTTTTTCCTCGATTTCGAGAGCGCTATCATCTTTCACGGGCTACAATTAAGCCCGAAGAAGCGGACTGAAGGAAAAAAAAAGAACTCGTAAAATCCCTTCTAGAATGATTTGAAACACATTTCCAACTAGAATTACAACTGATTGATTTAAGCCCTGCAGGAATTACTCCTATGAAGCTACCGCTGATAGCTTTTGCTTTTTCAATCTTAAACCCTATGTTTTTCATTATCGAAACGTTTTTTTCCTTCTCCGAAGGATGAACGCAAAGGTCGAATTTTTGTCCTTAAAGATAATGTCTCATTCAAATGGAATTGAGGTGTAACTTTATCGACACTCCTACGACCTGAGGAGTGCCTTAAAATTTTAAATCATTTTTATAAAATTAAAAACCTCCAGGCAAAACTTTCGTGTTTTTAAACGCTTTAATATTTTGCAAAATGCGAGGTAGAACTGACATTTCAACCGGTCTTACGTAAAAAAAGAAATAAACGGGGAAATAGAAAAAACCGTATAATTTAATTAAAATAATTAAGCACGGCGTTGACGGAAATCGCCCGTTCTGAGTCAACAAAGAATTAGTTCAGCAAATTAGAGGCATTTCAAAGGATTTTAGAACATTTTTTTTTTCCACTTTAAGAAATTCATTTTTATAATAAAAATATATTTATCAATTTAGACTGTTTAACGATCGGTTGCGGGTTTCGATATGAGTTTCAGTTGTCTTTAATGGGCCGTAAAAATACTTTTTTACCTTTTGTTGAGACGATAAACCCCCGGCCGTAAACTAAAAGTCTAAGGGCTTTTAATTTGCTACGTAAAACAAGACAGTTCCGAAGGGCGAAATAGCCAAGGAAAGGGAAATTGGTCAAAAATCAAGGATTTTTCGTTAATTGGAAATCAAATTTCAACCGTTTTTGTCACGCGTTTTTCAATGACGGGTGATTGACGTTTCCGGGCTAACTCATCAAGATTTTTAGGCCTTCTTTTTCTCAGGATTCTTCCGTCTTTTGATAGTTTTTATTCGAGAGAAAAAATTTACGCCATAATTACGATCTTTTTAATTTTATTTAGAGCCATTTTCTTCTGGAATTCCGCTTTACTGTGTCCTTTTGTCATCCTAAGTTATTCTTTTCAACGAGGAATGATTTTCAGATTATTTTAATAGTCTCCTTCGCTTCATCTTGATTTTAGCAGTTTTATTCCCTTTAATATAATCTAATTTCTACCTTGAGAGATGAATACAAGACTACCTGACGTTTGGCTGACAATAAGGCTGTCAATTCGATGGTCTAATGATTGCTTAACTGAAGATCAAACAAGGTTTAACTGTCAATTTAACGGCTGTTCAGCTGACGATATGAGGACGGCTATTTAACGGCGGTTTAGCTGACAATAAGGCTGTCAATATGCTTGTTTAGCTGACGATCTAACCAAGGTTTAGCGGTCGATTTTGGCTCTTCAGCTGACGATAAGACGGTTTAATGATTGTTTAGCTGACGATAAGACGGTTTAATGATTGTTTAGCTGACGATAAGACGGTTTAATGATTGTTTAGCTGACGATAAGACGGTTTAATGATTGTTTAGCTGACGATAAGACGGTTTAATGATTGTTTAGCTGACGATCTAACCAAAGATTAGCTGTAAATTTATCGGCTGTTCAGATATGAGGATTTTTAACGTAAAGACCTAACAGCGCGGTTTTGCTGACAATAAGGCAGTCAATAAGACGGTCTAATGATTGCTTAACTGAAGATCAAACAAGGTTTAGCTGTCTATTTAACGGCTGTTCAGCTGACGATATGAGGACTTTTAAGGTAAAGATCAAACTGCGGTTCAGCTGACAAGGGCTGTCAATATGCCTGTTTAGCTGACGATCTAACCAATGTTTAGCTGTCGATTGTGGCTCTTCAGCTGACGATAAGAGGATTCTTAAGGTAAAGATCTAACTGCAGTTTAGCTGCGACATTAAGGTCAATAAGACGGTCTAATCACCGTTTAGCTGACGATCGAACCAAGGATTAGTTGCCGATTTGACAGTTCTTTAGCTGACAATACGACGATTTTTAAGGTAAAGATCTAACTGCGGTTTCGCTGACAATAAGGCTGTCAATAAGACGGTTTAATGAAAGTTCAGCTGACGATCTAACCAAAGATTAGCTGTCAACTTATCAGCCGATAAGTTATGGGGAGCCGATAAGTTATATCAGCCGTTCAGATATGAGGATTTTTAACGTAAAGACCTAACAGCGCGGTTTTGCTGACAATAAGGCAGTCAATAAGACGGTCTAATGATTGCTTAACTGAAGATCAAACAAGGTTCAGCTGTCTATTTAACAGCTGTTCAGCTGACGATATGAGGACTATTAAGGTAAAGATCAAACTGCGGTTTAGCTGACAATAAGGCTGTCAATATGCCTGTTTTGCTGACGATCTAACTAAGGTTTAGCTGTCGATTGTGGCTCTTCAGCTGACGGTAGGAGGATTTTTAAGGTAAAGATCTAACTGCGGTTTTGCTGACAATATGGCTGTCAATAAATCGGTCTAATGATTTTAGCTGACGATCTAACCAAGGGATTAGCCGTCGATTTAACGGCTGTTATGATATGCGGTTTTGCTGAAAATAAGGCTGTCAATAAGTCCAGTCTAATGATTTTTTAGCTGACGATCTAACCAAGGGATTAGCTGTCGATTTAACGGCTGTTCAGATAATATGAGGATTTTTAAGGTAAAGATCTAACAGCGGTTTTGCTGACAATAAGGCTGTCAATAAGTCCGGTCTAATGATTGTTTAGCTGACGATCTAACCAAGGTTTTGCTGTCGAGTTAATGGCTGTCCAGCTGACAATATGAGGATTTTTAAGGTAAAGATCTAACTGCGGTTCAGCGGCGACAATATGGCTGTCAATAAGTCGGTCTAATGATCGTTTAGCTGACGATCTAACCAAGGGATTAGCTGTCGATTTAACGACTGTTCTGATATAAGGATTTTTTATGTAAATACCTAACAGCGGTTTTTCTGACAAAAAGGCTGTCAATAAGATGGCTTAATGACTGTTTAGCTGACGATCTAACCAATGTTTAGCTGTCGATTGTGGCTCTTCAGCTGACGATAGGAGGATTTTTAAGGTAAAGATCTAACTGCAGTTTAGCTGCGACATTAAGGTCAATAAGACGGTCTAATCACCGTTTAGCTGACGATCGAACCAAGGATTAGCTGCCGATTTAACAGTTCTTTAGCCGACGATACGACGATTTTTAAGGTAAAGATCTAACTGCGGTTTTGCTGACAATAAGGCTGTCAATAAGACGGTTTAATGATTTTTTAGCTGACGGTCTAACCAAGGTTTAGCTGTCGATTTAACGGCTGTTCAGCTGACAATATGGGGATATTTAAGGTATAGATCTTACTGCGGTTTAGCTGACAATAAGACGCCTTAATGATTGTTTAGCTGACGATCTAACTGCGGTTTAGCTGACGACTTAACGACTTGAAGTCGGGCTGTTTTCTTCCGGAATTTCTTTTTTCTATGAATTTTTTAGTCTCACATTCTCCATTTTTCAGGCGCCTTCACCTTGATTTGAACAGTTTTTTTTATAATATAATCACGTTCCCAAGTGTTAAAATCGTGACAATAACTTTCAAAAAAAATAAAATTAAAGAAGAAAAAAAATCGGAACAGAGAAAGTCATTTCTATCTCTACCTCTTAAAAAGGAGCAGCCTTTAAAGGACTTGATGATTATCGAAAATTTTGACAGTTTCACGAATGAATGAATTCACAAGAACAAAAATATTTTGATCCGGTTATTTTATCAAGTCAATCGGTTGAAAGTCATTTCAGTCTAAACTTTGCTGATCGATATTCAAGATTTTGGTGATAAAATAAAAGTATGAACATTGGTGAGTATGATAAAATAGAATTTGCTGTCGTATTGTCCTCAATTTGCAGTCGCCTTCCGAGAAAAAAAATTTCACTTTCACTCCCACCCGAAACATCCCACTCGTTCACCTTTTTTGCAGAGTGACCGGTTTTTTTTATTTCAAATCCCTTTTTGTCTCCTAATGATATAATCACGGATTGATTTTTTATGGTTACAATCGCCCTTGAATTATTTAAGATGAGCAGTTTTGCAATTTGTAAAAGGGAGCCGTGTGTTAAATGAGTCACTCACACCTACAGGGGTCAAAAGCGTAGGAGTCCCAAGGTCGTGAACTAAGCAAATATGGCTGATATAAAACAAATCGGGAAATTTTTTTATATAAATTTTCTGAGTGTTTTAAATATGTCAAGATGCGCCCTTGATCTTTGAAGTACGTCCAGTGGGAGGTCTAATCAGTTTTTTTCTTTATCCTTTCGGAAAACACATGGCATGCGTGGTGAACTGAGGTTTCAAATCCTTCGAAGTGCCCACGGTGTCGATCCCACGCCAAGAGCCGTTTCGTAACCGCAAAAAACTATTTCGGACTTCCAGATGACTTGGGATTCACAGAACAAAAAAAAGGAGAAAAAAAATGAAAATCGGAAAAACCAACAATTCCTGAGCGTGAAATGAGACACGTTTTCCGGTTTCGGGAAAAGAAAGAAACTGAGAGAAAAAAGATTTTCTCAAAAGTGACCAAATCGATTCACACGGCTCGCTTTTACAACTGGGAATCACAACTGCTTTGGTTAAATGATTCTTTGGATACACTCTCGCCTTTTTTTATCTTCAAAAAAATAGTCTTCTATATCTTTTTCATTCATTCAGACTTCCGTAAAAAGACCTCATTGCGCAAACATGCGGAATTTATTCAAAAAGGATTCCCCCTGGAAAAAGTAAACAGGTTGAGAAACTGTCCTCGTCCCAGTTTTGATCACTCTTGACTATTCAAACTTTCATAATTTTAGTTATCGTATGCATCATCCTAACCGTGGGACGCCCTCACTCCGTATTATATGAAAACTGCGCTCAACGTCCGCTTTTGTGGAGGTAAAAGTACAGTAGGAAAACTTCGAACCAACAAAAAGGAAAAAAGTAGTAGTAGCCCCGACGGGAACTTCCTTAAAGAGAAGGAACAATAGTTTTGTTCCAACCGCAGTTTGAAAATGATTTGAAACTCCTGGAGCATGCGCAGAAGGATCTGCACGTCAAATTTGACGGACAACGATTTGAACGACGTCGAACATGACGTCCAAAGCCTTCTGCGGATGCTCAGGAGTTTCAAACTAAGGGCTGGAACAAAGCTAATAGGAGGGGGAAGTATAAAGGCGGGGGAGAATGAATTAGGGAGATGTATAAAGGAGGGAAGTATAAGGAGAGGAAGAATGATTTCAATTAGGTATTTAGAATTTTTTTTAACTTCCTTAAAGAAGTTTTTGTGATACCCTCGACGTCGGGTTTTTGGGTAAGGGATCAAATCGAATATCGATCTTTACCGATCTCAACTTTGTTTGTGGAGCCGGCCGGCCGTACGTAGCATTTTTCCGGAACACTCACGGCCACAATTTTCGGCCGATTTTTTTACATTCTCCAATTTTTTTTTCCGAAAAATTTTCTAAGTTATTTTTCCATTATTTTTATTTTTTTAAGTTTTCAGTTTTTTTATCGAACTTTTTTTTTCAAAATTTTTTTTCGCAGTATCAAGGCAGAAATAATGGGCTTTCTGGCCCAAGGGTTCTCTCGCAAAGCAATAATTTTTTATTGTATTTATTGCATAATAAAACAAAAAAAAGTTTTTTATTACCAAAAATTTGTAAAAATACTGCACCCATTGCAATTGGTAGATTCTGAAGAAATAAGAGTAAAAAAAAAACAAAAAATTTAAAAAAAATCGGGGGAGTAAAAAAAATTGAACCAACGGAACGGTATAGCCGCAGCGCAGTTTTTAAAATTTCAAACGTGCGTTTTTCGAAATTCAAAAATTGCCCGATTTGATTTTTAGTCAACTATCAGGAAGGTTTAGTGAAAATCGGTTCAAACTAAAATGCTACGACCGGCCGGCACCACAGACGAAGTTGGGATCGGTAAAGATCAATATTCGAAATGACAATAACTTCTTTAAGGATGTTGAAACATCCGACACCTCAAATCTGAGGTACTCCACATTATGTAGCAAGTTGGCGCAAAGTAATGAAGACCATTGGTCCTGACTACACCGAGGTCTCTCTCATTTCTATATTTGAACCACCCCAATCTTCGCTTTTAAGTACTCCTTCAGCTCAAAAAAAATCCTTTCATAACGAAATTGATCTCAACAGTCATTTTTTCTATTTCTTCAAGATATTCAAACATGACACCGTATAACAAATATGAATATGGATGCGCGCTCGAAAATTCATGAGAGGGACAACAATGTTTAGGCAAAGTCACGTCACATTTGAAAAGAACAAAAAAAAATTCTTTTAGGTCAGTATATAGGTAACGCATTTTGAAGTTTTTTCAAAAGGAGGATTTGTTACGAAACTAAACCTAGGTCAAGATACAAAGACCAATGGTCTATATTGATCATTTTGTCAGTGGCGCCAGGTGGACCATCAAGCCATTTTGGACTTCCTTTTCTTGAATTTGATTTTTTGAAATTCGAAAAAATAAGGTTCTTTATTGAGAAAGTGGACAGTTTCTGAAGGCAAAGGGTAAAAAAAGTTATGAGAATTGGAATTTTTCAAAATTAGAAAACAATTCACAGAGGTTGGTTTAATAGCCAAAATAACAAGTAAAACAATAAAAATGTAATAAAGTCGACGTTAAAGGCCTTATCTAAAGCGTTTCCCTGATTAGGAAAAAGTTTCACTTTAGAAAAAGAAAATTATTTTTAAACAATTATGGTTGACCGGTCTCTTCGGTCTGAAAATGGAGGTTTATTTGGACTTTACCTTTTTTTCCACTTTTTCATCAACGAGGAGTTTAAAAGCTCACCTGGACCATAATTTGTTCAATTGATGTCCCAGAAGTTCGGTCAGACTTTTTTACTTCCTTATAGAAGTTATTGTGATACCCCCGACGTCGGGTTTTTGGGGAAGGGTCTTCCAGACCCCGGAGGGTCAAATCTTTGCCGATCTCAGCTTTGTCTGTGGTGCCGGCCGGCCGTAGCTTTTTTTCCGGAACACTTTACGGCCACAGATTTCAACCGACTTTCACCAAATTTTCTTTAGTCGGTGGTGAAGATACTAACGAGGGCGAAAATTTCGAAAAAATGGCGGGGTTTGAAATTTTAAAAAATTGCTGCGGCCGAACCACTTGTCCGATTTTCACCAAATTTTCACCAATTACTAATTATATTTTTTGCAATTTTTGGTGTAAAAAAATTTTTTTACATTAATTAACATTTTAGTAGGGAGAAATTTCACACTTCCACGCGTTACGAGAGGGACCTCCCTTGGGCAAAATCCCATTATTTCTACCTTGTTACTTGAAAAAATTTTCGAAAAAAAAACTTAAAAAGTTTTTGAAAGAAAAAAAACTGCAAATTTACCCTGTTTTATATTTCCCCTTCGTTATATTTTCCCTCCCTTATACTTCCCCTCCTTATACTTCCCCTCTCAATTCTTCCCCCTCCTATTTTTTTACTTATTTTAAGGAAGTTTTCGTTGGAAGCTCTTCAAACATTTTTTTTTTGTGTGATTTTTTGAAGTTTGAAATTGAGTTTGTTTTTTAAAAGGAGGAGGTTGAAATAACTATTGTTACTTAAAATAGCCAAAGGCGTTTAGACCGCCCTCTCGTCCCATGTTTGCCAATTAAAGTGATGTGCGCTCTTTTAATGAGTATGTATTTTCTATTGAACGATGGTCAATTTGCATTGTGTGAAATTTCCATTAGTCCCAGGTCCTTCACCCGTCCTTTCCTCGCCCACGCCTTCGATCTGTCAAAGCCCCCTCAGTCCGAACCCACTCGAAGAGTCCAAAATTTTCCACGTCCATCGGAAAACTAAAAAAACGTCGAACAAAATGGTACAGTTTTAATGATGACGGAGATTAGCACCGTTGTCCTCCGTCGCAAATGTCCACCCACATCAAATTTTTTTCTTTCTTTTCCGTTAGTCTGGAGGATTAACGGAAAATTATCCACGGGCCGGAAAATGGATTCTGTCTTCGGCGCTTTTGACGCAAAAAAAAACAAGAGAAAAAAAAATCTTCTTGACATCCTCACAAAATTGGACAACGGTTGATGAAAACCATGAAGTCCCTAAAAGAAAAACTGTCAAAAAAACACTTAAAAAAAGATCTTTCAAGGCTGCCGGAGCCGTTTTTCCCCTCTTCTTTAATTGGTTCGGTGAAATGGCGAGTCATTAAATATTTTATGACTACAAATTAGTTCTGGCAGCCGACTCAGCCTCCGAGTTGTAAAAAAACGTCCGCGTAACTCTTTTGAAAAGGAGGGAAAAAAAAAAGTTAAATTAAAGGTCCTTTTACTAACATAATGATTTCAAAGGTAGATTTATTATTAATTAAAATTATTTTATTATCAATTTCCAAGCACATATTTCATCTGAAGCCCTTGTTTAAAGAAGTCCTCCGGCGGAACTTCCTCAAAAATTGTCTTGTTTTCGCTATTCATTTTCATGGGGTCTTTGTGACCCAATTCAAATATCCTACGGGGTCTGGAAGACCCCTCCCCAAAAACCCGACGTGGAGGGTATCACAAAAATATTATCCCCTTAAATAGGGATGTACGAGTCGTCAAATGAAGTCATCAGAGGTCAACTTTGAGTGAAATCCTTGTGCGCATGCTCCAGAGTTTTAAAACCAGTATCAAACTGCGGTTGGAACAAAGTTATTATATGATTTTTTTTTTCTTAAAAAAAAAAAAGTTTAAAAAAAGCGAATTTTGCACCAGACTCCCAGAAAAACTTTTCAAAATTTTTGAAAAAAAAAAAACCGGAATATTTTTCGGAAAAAAAACTCGGAAAATTTTTGGGAAAAAACAAAACTCGGAAAATTTTCCAAAATAAACTTAGAAAATTTTTGGAAAAAACAACTTGGAAAATTCTCCTTTATACTTTCCCTCCCTTATACATCCCCTTCCGTTATACTTTCGTTCCCTTATACTTCCCCTCCGTTATCTTCACCCTCTGTTATACTACCCCTTACTATACCTATCTCGGCGTTGATTTGTCGCCAAAACTTTCTATGAAAGCGCATTTACAAAACGACTGGCGAAAGCAAAACAGGCTATCATTCTACATATGCGAATCTAATCGCGAGAAGATGTTCCCCTCTCTTCTAAGTTTAAGGTGTTTGAAAGCGGCGTCTAGATTTGGGGAGGCAAGCAGTTTAATGAAGTTGAAAGGTTAAGTAAGTTTTTTGTGAAAAAACTGTTTTCGCTCCCTAGATATGCGCCAGATTATGTAGTTTTATCTGGAAACAGGGATAGATCCTATTTATATGTTCACTCTGAAGCTACATCTTGAATATGTCAAAAAAGTTTTTCGTTCAATGAGACACGTTTGCCTCTGTTGGTGGCGAGGGAGGTGGTCAGGCGAAGATTGGATGGCACAACGATTTTGTGGCTCTTTGTAGTAGGAACGACGAAGCGATTATGCCATATCTGAATATAGGTGACGTAAAACAGGGATTGATTGAGAGGCTGTTGAAAAAAATAAAAATTATTTTTGTCACGGACATGAGAGAGAAGGCATATGCCTCTAAGTTCCGCTCGTGGTATAAGTATTTGGACCACCCTATGGGGCGAAGCCAGTACATGAATGATCAAAACGACCTTAATTTGATGAAAGAAATTTATAAAACCAGGGCGGGCTTTTGTATTTGAATAATAGGGTGGGGCGTCGGGGGATGGAGATTTGCTGTTCGATGTGTGGATTGGGGGAGACGGAGGACGTGTATCATTTCGTCGCAGTGTGTCCGGTGTTGAAGGAATTTAGATTGCGGCACCTGCAAAAAAGTCATTTGTCCTATGGGGAATTTATAAAGGTGTTAAATATTGGGCCATGGGTCCCGCTAAGTAGATATGTTCAAGCAGCCACGAAATACAGGAAGTACCTGACTGATCATTTTAACTATTAGGTCATTTTGTAACTCGCATTAATTTTATTAATAGTACACAATACAAGTTAATAATATCCTTAACCTGCATCATGCAAAGCAAAAAAAAATAAGAATAATATTATAAAAGATTAAAAAAAAAAAAAAAAAAAAAAAAAAAAAAAAAAATCTCATACGTTGTCATATTTTTTTGGAGGTTTCCTTTCTTTTGTTTTTTTTCTCTCTCTTATCCAAGAAATGGTTTTTTATTTATTTGTAGGTATTTTTTTTTTTTTTTTTTTGGCCAAACTCACCCAGATGGGTTTGAACCCCTTGGGTTAAAACTTATAATGTATTTATTTTATGTATTTTTTTTTTGTAAATAAAGTCTTCTTATTATTATTATATTATTATTATTATACTACCCCTTACTTAAACTTCCCCCTCCCATATACTTGTAAGAATGAAAACATCTGTTTTAATTCTTCCTCATACACAAAATAGGTTTCGGCTTGTAATCATAAATTTTGGTTTCTTGTTAAATACATGACACTAAATTATGTTAAAAAGGTCTTTAATTCTTATATACTTCCCCCTCCGCTATACTTATCCTCCCATATACTTCCCACTCCGTTATACTTCCCCTCCCATATACTTCCCACTCCGTTATACTTCCCCCTCCGTTGTACTTCCCCCTCCTATATAGATACTTCTCTTTAAGGAAGTTTTCGTTGGAAGCTCTTCAAACCAGTATTTTCTTCCGCACAGAACTAGCAAAAATGGAGAAACCAATTTCTTTTTGGAAGAAGTTTTTTGAGGAATGTTACAGAAAATTTAGAGATTATAGTCCCTGAAATACCTTGAAAAACCAAGTTTTTCTTGAATTTGTCATGAAAAGCGGCTGGTGAATGACCTCATTTTCGTCGTTCTTTTAAGATGCTTGGAGAAAATTTGAAATTCACAAAAAAGGAGATCTGTCTGTCTAAAATTATGCTTTATAACAAATTTTTCCAGGGTTCCCCCTCGATGGAGCCTTTTTTTCCCACTTTTTCCACTAGCACAGCCACTGCCTCCTTTTAGGCAAAGAATTTACTTTTTAAAAAAGTAAAAAAGCCATAAAAACATTTAAGAACGAATGAATCGACGAAATAGTGAAGATCTCTCCCGTTGCTCAACGTTTTCTCCCGATATGGTTATCGTTTCAATGGGGCGAATAACAATCGAGCCTTCTGCCTACACCGTTATACAACCCCGGAGTTCACTTTCTGAATTTCAATTTCTTCACATTTAAAAACTCGTCTATCCGACTTAAAAATTAATTCGCCGCAGTTAATGATGGAGATCTTAATCCCGGGCGGTAAGCACTGACAGACTTCATTATTCTTTTCTCCTCGGCATCAATGGAACTCTTCAACCCCATAAAAAGCGTTTCAATGAATCAAAATGCGCACTCGGAATGAATGAGGTAATTATGACTTTCTAATGGCTAAATTAACACTTTACCGTAAACTGTCGTTTAAAAAAAGAATATAAAAATTTATAAATAGCGAAGTCGTTTATAGAGGTTACTGAAGAATTGAAAGATGAATGAAAAGTGGTTGTTTTTTCTTCTGCACGGAGGATTTAAGAGGTTTTTTTTACAGCCGTAAGAGCCATTCTACAAGGCGGGAAAGGTCATCCAGTTCATCACCCAGGGAATCCCTTTTAAAGTGACCATCCTAATGCAACACGCATCCCACGACAGAGCAAATTACACAAGAATCTAATTACACGTATGAGGAAAATGATGTTAAATTTTCGTGGTTTTTCTTTTTTGGTGTGGGTTTGGGACTGTTGGAAAAACCAAGGACGGTTAGTTGTGAAAAAAATAAAACCGAAATGTTGAACAGTTAAGAGTGTAGGAGTGTTGTGTAAGTCGCGCCCACCGTCGGGCTCCCACACCGGCGCCACTCCCTGCCCGCGGGATCCGGGTTTTAAGAGCCAAGGTTTCCCGCTAAAAAGACCTTTGTGCAAGGGTAGTTTTTATAACGGAGGGTCTAAGTTCACTTAAGTTTGCCTTCCGGCCGTCATTTACACGAAAACGAAGAATTCTTCGAATCAATTTGGAGAAACGGTTTTCGGATGCGTATTGGCATCGTGATTTGACTAAAGCATTCGGATACCGTTCGGCGGGCTTCGAGATCGTGATAAATCTACGTTTTGTAATCGACGAGGCGCGTACGAGCTCAAACAGTGGAGAAGAACAAAAAAAGTTAGATTTTTTTTCTGCTTCTGCAATTTTAGCTTCCTCAAAGAAGATCTTGACACCATCGATGGTCTCTGAAAAAGGTTCTTCCAGACCCCATGGAGGGAACTTTTTAGTGACTTTTCAATAGTTGTCATTAGTGCCGGCCGTCCGTCTCATTCATACAAAGTTTGCACCATATACCTGCTTTACATGACACCTGAGACAAGCAGTTCTGGTACTTACTTTCTTCATGGGCCCACCTGTAAAAAAACACCTTGTAATTAAAAAATTGCAAAAGTCTCAGCCCACCAACTGCCTACAATAAAGTGAAAATCACATTACGCCATTAAAAAAAAAACACAATATTTTAATTGGCATTCAATGATTGGATAAGTAAAATTAAATTTTATCCATTATTAACCTGATTAATCGACCAGAAAAACCATTACACAAGAAATAAACTATTTCTATAGTATTTGAGCTATAAAAAAACTTTTTTTTATCGATTTCAAAAGAAAGTAAGGAAAAGTACTATTCTGGAGCTTACCCCTACTGGAACGTCCTCAAAGTGGAGCAATTTAATCATTTTTCCTACCTAACTATCGAAAACATTTAATCAGTATCAAAGCAGAAAAAATTAAATTCTTCGCCCTGGTCAGGTCACACGCAAAGGGCTAGAAATCCAAAATTTCTCCCTACTTGGGGTTAAAAAATTAAACAAGAGTATTTGGTGAAAATCGGGTGAAGATGGAATTATATATAAACTCCGGCCAAATCTCCGCCATTTTTGCGACTAAAAAAAAAGTACTGGTTTGAATAGCTTCCAACGAAAACACGAAAACTTCCTTAAAGAGAAGTAACAATATAGGAGGGGGAAGTATATAGGAGGGGTAGTATAACGGAGGGGACGTAAAACAGAGAGGGAAGTATAACAGAGGGGGAAGTATAAGTGATCGAAAGTATAACGAAAAGAGGGAAAGTATAAAGGAGGGGGAAGTATAAAAGGAAAAGAATAAGGGAGGTGGAAGTTTGTTATTTTTTTACAAAAAATTTCCGTTTTTTTTTCGAAAATTTTTTTAAGTGTCAAGGTAGAAATAACGGGCTCTTTGGCCTAGGGATGTAGAAGTATGAAATTTCTCCCTACTAAAAAAAAAATAATAGGTACCTACCTAATAAAAAAGTGGCAATTTTTTTGCACCAACATTTCTTAAAAAGTATAAGGAGTAATTGGTGAAAATTTGGTGAAAATCGGACCAACGCAACGGTTCGGGCGCAGCGAATTTTTTTAAATTTCAAGCAGACATATCTCCGCCATTTTTTCGAAATTCAAAACTCGCCCTCGTTACATTCTTCTTCACCGGCTAAAGAAAGTGTGAAATTTTGGTGAAAATCGTATGAAAACTGTGGCAGTAAAGTGCTCTGGAAAAAAATGCTATGGCCGGCCGGCACCACAGACAAAGTTGAGATCGGTGTAGATCCATATTCGAATTTACCCAGTATCACAATAACTTCTTTAAGGAAGTTAACATATAAATTGCGCTATTTTGAGGAAGTTTCCGTCTGGGCCGTCTGTGCCAATATGAATTCAACACGCTATAACTGGGCTACGCTGCTTTTAAAACGTTTCATAAATAAGATGGTTCGTCCAGGAAATCTGATATTCATCAGAAGTAATTTTAAACTCAACACCTTTTCCACTTCGTGTTCATGATCTTGAAATTAATGCGGGAGATAAATTCTTGTTACCCGTAGGTTTTTGAACTAAACGTACTCTACCTTGAAATCATAGATTCATGGAATTTCTTCAAAACGTACCTCTAACCATTAGTGAATCAATAGGAAACTGAACTATCTAACCCTTAGATGGACTCTTTTTTCACAATGAGAAATGAGAAAAAATTAATTCTACTCTTTATACTTTGGCACCAATTCGTTGTTGTTTTATTTTTTCTGTGATTGCATTTGATGTTTTTTTTAATTTATTATAATAAGACAAATTTTGGTAAGTCGTCGAAGGGGTTGTCTTAATTTTTGGTAGATTTCGCTCATTTTTCCTGGAGAGGTTGAAGATGGCATTTATAATGCACATTTATGTGAGAATAGTGTTTTTAGATGTAGTTCGGCTTTTAAATGGAGCTTTGTGATATCAAACTTTTTTTATTTTTTGCAGAAATCCCATTCGCGGAAGAGAAAACATTCAGAAAGTGCTTCATCAAGAGAAAGGTATTTTATTTAGTTTTGAAAATTGTTTTTAATTTTTGATTTCAGCTCACCAGAGGTGCGAGCGTCGTCAAGCAAAAAGAAAACGACTGAGCATAAAGGAGCTGAAAAAAGAAGAAAGATGAACCCAAAGTTTCCAAGCGACATCGTAGTAGAAGTACTTCAGTACAGAAAGAGAAGAAAAAAGAAAAGTTGAAATCTCCCAAAGAAGTCAGACGGCGATCTAGGTCCCCTTCGAAATCAAAAAAACATAAGAAAAGGTCTCCAAGTCGTTCCGTCTCTCCTAAAACAAAAGGCAAAGGAGAGAGGAAAAGGAGTCGCAGTAGGGAGAAGAATGTAGAAAAAAGAAAATCAAAGAAAGAAAAGATAGGAGTGAAAGCCGAGAAAGGAAGAAAGAAGTTTCCAAAAGAGAAACTTCAAAAAGACGTTCGAAAAGCTTTGAAAAACCAGCTGCATACAAACTTAAGTCTGACCGTTACAATAAAAAAGATGATAGCTCCAGAGAACGAAAACGAGACAGTTCCTGGGAAAAGGACAGAAAAAAGATAAAAAACGTAGTGTGAGTCCAAGTCCTGTCAAAAAGAAATCAAGAAGTCGAAGTCGTGATGTAAGGCGTAAATCGCCAGCAAAGAAAGGCGAGTCCCGTTTAGAAAGGAAAGAAGAGCAGAAGTAAAGACGAAGTTAAAAGATTTAAGGAATCAGATAGAAGGCATTTTGACAAAAGTATACTCTGAGAAAATATTGAAAAGTCTGATAAAGAGATGATAGGTATAAAAGGAGAAGTAGAACTCCAGAAAGAAGGCGTAGACGTTCTAGAAGTTTGAGGAAAAAATCAAATTCAAAAAGCCCAAGAAGAAGAGAGCCTGAAATAAAGAAGAAAAAGAGGTCAAGCTCGAATTCAAGTCTGAGTTACTCTCCAGTAGAAAAATATCCTGAGCGATACAAAGATATTATAAATCCTCATCCGAAACCAGTAGTCCATTTGCATGATTCAAGCGGAGAAGACGAAGCTGCAGATTCCGATCGTTAATGATGACCATGAAAGCGAAACTGAATTGGAATCGCTTAAGAAGCTGAAGGCAAAAGCAAAGAGTCATTGGTGAAGACCCAAATTCGCGATGAACGAAAGATGGATGAAAGTCAAAAGCAGCCATTGTTGGAAAGATATTTTGTCAGCACCACGTCAGGAGCCTGAGAAGCCCAAAGCTTCCGTTCCCCCCCAAAAAGCAAGATCTTTCACCCATCGACAGGACTGCATTAGCCTCACCGACTGTCAGACGAAAACGTAGCCATTCTTCATCATCTTCTTCTTCATCTTCTAGTAGTTCAAGCAGCAGGTAATTTATACGAACAAACCATCAATATTGTTTCTAACTTTTTTTCAGCAGCTCATCGCATTCTCGGTCTTCTAATCATCAAGCAGTTCAGTCGGATTCGGACGACTTCCAGAGGAAGCAAAACGTCAAGGTCGCTCGCTTAAGTCAATGTCAATCAGCCCCAGAAATTCAAGACACAGCTCGCGCTCTCATCGCCCAACACGCAGCCCAACTCGTTCTCACACCCGATCCCATAAGTCACGAACGAGGTAAAAATCCCCTTTAACCATGCCTTTCGATTTTTTTAGTGTTGCTTTCAAGCATGAGATCAAGGCATGAGTTTTTATGCGTTACTGTAGAAATTTTTTTTTCCTCTCTCTCCCTCTGACCAAAATACGTATGATTTTTGTATGTAAATAAGTCTTTATGTTAAGTCATCTATTTTACAATTTTTTTTTCAATGATGTATAATTCAACATTAAATTTGACTTTTTAACTTAACTTTTTTTTTTTGCACCCTTTTTGTTACGTTTTTTTCACGCTTCTTTACTTTGCTTATTTTTTTTAGTTGTGAAGAATGAGATTTCAGTAGAAAGAGAACTAAGATGATTGCCGGGACATTTTGCACATCCTATGGCCCTTCTAGCTGAATACTGTTAAGCACTTTTTGCTAAGCCTCCATAATGGACAGAGTCTCATGAGTGATAATGGGTTTGGTTTTTCTTTCCCAATGGGAAAGCTGGGCCTTTCCAGTAACAAAGGAGCCTTTTCTCCTAGAAGCAGAAACGGCAGGTGTCCTGTCCCTGTATTATGTCCTGTCAGCAGACTTGAAAAATGGGCTTAGATTCTACCCTGCCTGAGCAGGTTTGCTGTGAATCTTTGGTCCTTTCATGTTGGCATGCCTTTGAGAGTTTTGCCACCTTTCAAAGTAGCTGTAGTGAAAAAGTTGTCAAAGTTTTATAAGCAGTTAAAAGCCGCAAAGAACAAATCAAATGCACCCATTTTCATTGATTAGATGCGATGCTGCAACCAAGAATGCATTTTTTATTTAAACGGGGGTTTTTAAAAAAAGGAATATTCTTTTCAATAGAAGCCGAAGCAGAAGTATAGCTTCAAGCGTAGCAGCCGAGGTAGCAGTTACAGCCGACGTTCTCCGGTCTCTCGCTCACGATCGCCATCTATTCCACGGCGTCATGGTTCACCGAGTTTTCTCGACCGAAGGCGTATTACGAGGTAATTTCAGACACAGTTCAAACAGTGCTACCATTCCAGTTTCTTGCTTTTTTTTATTTTTTAAACTAGGAATTAGTTCGTCTATTGTAGCGACGTTTTTTATAATTTTTCTTCCCATAGTCTGCCTTACAGAAACTACTGCAATTTCTCAAGGCAGAAACGCTATATTATCCCATTTAGCATGACATCCCAATTTCGATGTTTTTTTTTTTTTTTATTATTTTATGTAGCCATTATTGTAAATTATATGCTTCACCAAGTTTGTGTGCGACCTACTGTGCTAGATGTAATATCAATACCAAAATAAAAAAATTGCACATTTTTCATTTTATTTTGCACTTCCCTTCATGTTTTGCTGTTATTTATAAAAAAATGTCCTCAAAATATTTTTTTTAAAAATCAGGTCAAAATTAAATAATAAAAAATCAGTATAAAAGCACTTATTATGTTTTATTTTTATTACGATTTGTTTTTGTTAGATTTTTATTTTGTGCATTTTACAAGGATTCAAGATAAATTGGAATAATAAGCAAGAAGAACACATTATATTGCTTTTTCGTAAGTAAAGATTTTCAATTTTTTTTTCTTTTAATTTTTTTGCATGTAAAGCCTGCTTTTTTTTTTATCATGCTTATAGTAACCTGGATTTTCCTTAATATTTGTAAAATAAAAGAATTTCAGCTTTACTAACAAAACTAATAGGTTTTAACACTAAATTTTAGCGCTAGAAAATTGCCGATACCATATCATAGATCGACGCCGTCATCATCGTCGAATAGCGATTCAAGCGATGAGGACTCGAGAAGTCCTTGGTCGCGATGTAGCACTTCTCCAAGCCCAGCTTAAAAATCAAAAAAACATTTCCCCCATAGAATAGGCTATGAACTTCAAATTTTTTGATTTAATCGCACGTTTTGTTGAATCTCAGACATGAAATTAATTGTTAACATTGTGATTTTTTCTTAATTTATTAACAAACCTAGTCATTTCCTAGTCTTATTTTCTGTCAATTATCTTTCTAGTCAATTTTTGTTGTTTTGAATTTTTTTTTGTGATAACTCTGTATTTTAAGTGCAATTTTTTTCCTTTTAACTTAATTCAAATCTAGTCTTGAACTTGTTACCAAATTTAGCTAATCTCTGTGGACAATATTTTTTGGATTTAATATCGATATTATGTAAGTTTTTGATGTTTTGTTTTAACTTTTTTTTTAATTTGTGTGAATTATGTTAAAAGTACAATAAAACTTTGAAAAATTTGTGTTGAACATTTTTTTTCATGATTTAACATGAAATTATGTGTCCGCTTTCTAGAAGATTGAAAGTACAAAATTTCCCAGTTTTTGAAGTGTCGCTTTTGGTCAGATGGATTGTTCTAAGTCTTTGGTTTGAATCTGGGCGTTGAATTGTTATCTTACATTTGGCACATGAATCCAATGCTTTCCAAGCATCGGTTTCAAACTGCTTAAACTCTGCTTTGAATCATCTTCATCGTAGTATCTCGCAGCCAAATTTACGATTAAACCGTCGCGTGGAACTCGGCCGCCAAAAATTTCACAGCCAAAGCCACATGGTTCATAAAAGACAAGCCTGAAAACAAATGAATATGATATATAATAAATATGAATATTACCTTCGTTATGTGTCTGTCCAATAAATGGAAACAGCGGTACAGATATTGAGTCTATAATAATAAGTTTTACATTCTCTACTTAATTTAGAATAATAATTCTTTAAGCTATGTAGACAGGATATCAAACTTTGAATATTTGTCGGCTTTTGCACAAACTGAGAGTTCAAAATCGCTTCCATTTTCTGCAACAATAATTAGCAAAAATAAGATCTTGAGATCTGACGCACTTGGCTATCTTCGACTCGATTTTCGATCAACGATGCGTGTCGCAGAAAAATCGCCTTTTGTGTCGAGTACGACGCAGTTGACTTCATCGTAAAGCGTAAGATTCGCCAAAATATTGAGGCGAGTTGGTTTTCCCGGATCCTGAGAGTCCGCAGATTTCATATACAGTCGCAGCTTTCAGCCCACCTTCTAATAAATTGTCCAGACATTCTATTCTGGTTTTTATGACCTTTTATCAAAGGCTTTAATTTTTTCCAGAATAAAGCGCTATAAGTTGCCTCTGATTGACTCCACTTGCTTTAAAAAAAGTTTATAAAAAGCTTAATTTTACATATTTAAATACCTTAAATGATAAACCTGAAATATTAGTAAGCCTGTTGAATCACAAAGAATAAAATCGTCCACAGTATAAATTTTATTAAGTTCAATTTTATAAGATTTTCCTCAGGAATTAAATCATTTTTTAATCTTGACATTGATACTTCAAAAAACGTTCAAATAAAATGATTTTTGTCCAAATTTTGAAATGTCAAAAACCAACTGTACTGCTGATGGCTGTTTTCCTGCAGTTATAACCCTCAACCTTCAACAATTTAATCGTGTACTGATAACTTGACATAATAATTTGGAATGAATTTCAGTTAGTGTTAGTTGTGAATATGATTAGTTTTTGATAAATTTAAGTAATAAAAATGTATACTTTGCTTTCTGGTCTTTATAAGTACTTAGTTCAAAAAGACGAATATTGCGTCCTCATTTTGGGTCTGGATAATGCTGGAAAGACGGTATAACATTATTTCTTTTTGGGAATCAATTTTCTAAATACCTTCTTCACAGACTTATCTGGAGGCTGCAAAAACTAAAATTACGAAAAATTATAAAGGGATGAATCCAAGTAAAATAACGACGACTGTTGGTTTGAACATCGGTAAAATCGACGTGGCTGGAATTCGTCTCAATTTCTGGGATTGGGCGGCCAAGAAGAACTACAGTCTTTATGGGATAAAGTAAAATAAAAATAAACCATGGTGTATTTAATTTTTTTTCAGTATTATGCTGAGTCACATGCTATTATTTATATCGTTGATCAAACGACCGTGAGAGAATCAACGAATCAAAGGAAACTTTTGGTAAATTTTTTAGGTTTTCATAATTTTTATAAAAATTTCAGAAAAAATGATCTCTTGTGAAAGCCTTGCTGGTATTCCACTTCTTGTCTTGGCCAACAAGCAGGATATCCCAGAATGCATGGGTCAGAGAAGTGAAACCATATTTAAGAAAAATTCAAATTTGATTGGCCACAGGGAAATTATGATCATGGCAGTCTCTGCTATCAATGGGTAAGCAAAAACTTGTTCTACCAAAAGGTTCTAACCAGAAGCTATTTTTAAAAACGTCAATTTTTGGGCCAAAAACCTTAATTGCAAGCTGTATTTGGCCTAAATCGCCATTTTCGTGGAAAAACCCTAGTTTTTAAAATGTTTTTGGTCAAAAACGTCAATTTTTGGGCCAAATTTGCAGTTATAAATAGGGTTGTTGCGATACTTCCGATATATCGTAATATATTTTCCTTCCGATATATCGGTTCATCCGATATTCTCCTTCCGATATCGGTTCATCCGATATTTTCCTTCCGATATCGGTTCATCCGATATTTTCCTTCCGATATATCGGTTCATCCGATATTTTCCTTCCGATATATCGGTTCATCCGATATTTGCCTTCCGATATATCGGTTCATCCGATTTTTGCCTTCCGATATATCGGTTCATCCGATTTTTCCTTCCGATATATCGGTTCATCCGATATTTTCCTTCCGATATATCGGTTCATCCGATATTTCCTTCCGATATATCGGTTCATCCGATATTTTTCCGATATATGTTCATCCGATATTTTCCGATTCGATATCATCGATATTTTCCTTGATATATCGGTTCATCCGATATTTCCTTCCGATATATCGGTTCATCCGATATTTTCCTTCCGATATATCGGTTCATCCGATATTTTCCTTCCGATATATCGGTTCATCCGATATTTTCCTTCCGATATCGGTTCATCCGATATTTCCTTCCATATCGGTTCATCCGATATTTTCCTTCCGATATATCGGTTCATCCGATATTTTCCTTCCGATATATCGGGAGCCATATT